>JBAMNC010000800.1:0-90265 GCA_037902135.1 Cetoscarus ocellatus | reverse complement strand
CATTCATATATTTTTACTAGTTCATTTGGGCAACAGCTCATTGGAAGTGTTTGGAAATGGGCAGAACCTTTCAAATCATATCCAGCAGGTGATTGGATGATCGATCAATCAGTCACAGTCATTATGGGCCGATCAGATAATGGAGTCAGTGGGTGGTACTGCTGCAGTGTAAATCACAAAACATGAGCCACTTTGTGGAACAAACTCAGCAAAACATGCCGGTAGTGGAGCGAAAATATCCTTCCTATCGAGAAGTGCCTTCAGTCTTGTTTGTTTTTCATTTTCAAAGAAATGCAGTTCAGATCTATTAACCCTTCTCCTGAGCTGTTAGCATCTAAGCTAATCTCTGAATGAGCAGTCACCTCTTCCTGCTCTACAGGATGCTGATTGGGCCCTCCTGCTTTGGGCCAAGCACAAGATGGAGCTTTCCTGATTGCAGACATTAAATCAGACTGAATTTTCACTGTTTGTTGACAGGCTATTAACTCTCCATACAACAAGGAAATCAGAAACTTAAAATCCCTCTTCAGGCGGTCTTTGTTGAGTAAAACCTAAAGGGATAAGATTCAACTTTCTATTGTTAAAGAGACTTTACTGATAAGATAAGGTGACTTAAATTATAATTGAAAAAAAGATTTAAAATGTTTTAAAATGTAAAATAAATAAACCCTACCGAACGTTTGGCTGGGTATTTCATGACAAAACCAACAAAGCTGTCATTATATGAATGAGAGAAAAAATAAATCTTTTTGAGTTTTTTGTGCTTTCACTTGATGGCAGTTGATCTTATTTTATTTAATCATAGAAATACTAAGTAAACTAAAATAATTCTATACCCTGAATACATTTTTCAGAGTGGTAAGCATAACAATGCTGAATTCAGATGCTATAAAGACCAAAATTGTCGATAAAAGATTTATAGTGTCCAAAATCTTAAACAGTAGCTTTTATATCCAAAAGCACAACATGTTCTACATATATTTTTACATTTTTACAATTCTTATGTAATTACTGCTTTCACCATAGACAGCTCATTCGTTTGGTAGAGGTTAATAATTTAAAAGATATTTTGTGTGTTTGAAAAAATAATAAACATTAATATGTGTTTCTTTCATGTGGGAGTTTCATAATTTAGATAGTGGTAACCTTAGTCTCTCAGCTGAAGTCCTAAAAGGACTCTAAACAAGGACTTAGGTTTTAAATTAGAGTTTAAAAGATTTAATTGACGTCAATGTCATTGATTTTTCTTGTTGATTCAACTCTTTATCGATTCCCTGAACTAGAGGTCCCCAACTACAGGGCCGAAGAGAAACAAAATTAATTAATTCAACTACCGTAAAGGTACAACATGAGAAGAACTCATGGTCAAAACCTTGTGCCAATACACTCTTCCACCTGTGTTTTAGGCATAGCAGCAAAAATATCTGACTATGCATGATGTTTGTAACTTAAGGACAGATGAGACACATGCAAGTTCGTTAATTTCCTGATGTAGAAAGATTCATTTCAGAGGTCAGAACTGATAAAATACCCATCAGTGATCCACAGAAACATCTGATCAGCTCAGACAACTGACTGATGGATACCACACACTGACAGCATCGTATGCATTACTTTTTTTTTTTAGCATTTTCTCTGTGCTCAAAAGGACGGCTTTATTTGTTATTCTGTCAACAGGTGATTTTCAGCCAACTTGAGCAGCTGATAAAAACAGAGTAGGTCCATGTGAATGTCTCTTTATTTGGTGTTTAGTAACCGGCTAATGTTCTCTCAGATTCTGCATTATGGCAAGTTATACTTCACACAGCATGTCTGATTGTTTGCTGCCATTGTCACAACAATGCTGTTCCACCGTTTCTTAAATTCAGACATGTATCTTTGTTGGCATCATATTGACTAAAATTAACACTGCTTCTGTCTCCTGCTTGCTATGGTTACTTCCTCACCTCCTTTGTTGTAGTTTGTGCTGACTGCCACTCATTAGAGCATGATGTCATTGTTGGGGAAGGTAGTGGGACTCGGGGAATGGGAATTTATGAGGAAACTGTTAATCAATAACGATTCCTAAAACAAGTGGATGCAGTTCTCAATTCCCATTCCTGCTGTAGCTTACAGTACTTCACACTGCAAGTAAAGTCTTTAACACTAGAAAATGCATTTATGATATATTTCCTTAAGCCTGACACTGTGCAGGAGTTCCTTTGCAGTTTTTGACCGACTTATTCCTGTTCCTTCGCACCTGTCTTACAACATAAATGTGGAGTTCAAAGGATTAACAAAGACCACTATGCCACATTTGAGTGTGGATAAACAAAAGTAGCCTCCTGTGACAGCAAAAATACCAGGTTTTAATTTAAGTCTTAACAGATAGGTCAATTAGCCAATCACTAACTTAGATCTTTGGCTGGCATTTGAAATGGCCAATCAGATTTTAGGGAGAGGAGACATACCACTTCTGACCACCCATCTGGACACACCCCCTGGATATAAAGGCTTTATTCAGCTTCAACACTGATCACTACGGTGGAGTAAAGATCTGTATTGTTCTACGAGGAGGTGGTGTTTCCGGAGTCCGTTGCACAGCTCTCCTCTTGGTCATAAAAACAGTCTTCATTAACCACAGAGGTCAGACTTTGGATGCTAAACTCTCTCTCCAGCAGCATGTTGAGGTCCACCGCCCCTGAAGGCAGTGCTGCGTCTGTCTGACTGTCCAGCGACCTGCTGTGCGCCTTCATGTTCAACAGAGCACCCTGACTCCTCCTAAAACTTTCAGGTTTCTTCCTGACAGCGGTGAAGTGTCCTCGCATCAGCTTGTGTTGAGTTTCAGGGGTGTCCCCCACCCTCTCAGGCTCAACACATGGGGCAGGTGGACACTCTGACACAGCCTCCTCTGACAGTTTCATCTGGAGGAACTGGGCCTCGACGCTGCTCGTTGGAGAACTGCTGTCCTCACTGTCCCTCCTCGCCCCACCCTCGATGAAGCCGTCATCGTCCTCGTCACTTAAAATGTCCGACTCTTTCACAGTAGACGTGGAGCGGGGCTGTGAGTTCGATCCTGGTGCTTGAGATGAGTTCTGCTGGACTGGGACTGTACTGGAGTCCGATGAGGTGCAAGGTAAGGGAGCCCCAGACAAACTGTGAGTCCCGCTGCTCAGGCTCCCCTCATCTGAGTCTGGACCCAGTTTAGGATTCCCGGTCTGCGCAGAGAGATCTCGGAGAGGCTGCTTGCACAACCAGGAAGCCCTGGAGGAACCTGGGAACAAATGTGGGGATGGGAGTTAGAAATGCAACTCTTATCTGAGCACAACATTCGCAACATAGGGCCCTTTGGCATTTTATGACCTAAAAAGTGAAACATAATCATCTTTCATCTCTTGAGAACTTGGCAATACTCGGTTTTAAAAGGATAAATACTTCTTTGCCCTTTGTGGAGATGTTTTTATAGAAAACTTTCCCAGTAAGCAGAGCTTGGATCTCACAAATGTCAAACATTGGATCTGTTTGGAAAGTCCCAAAAGATACTTGACCTGATTAAATAATGTCACAGGGTCATGAAAAGGCAGATAAGATTAAATAAGTAAAAGAGAACTGTAAAGAAAAAATAATCCAACTTCACCTTGTAGTAGGCAGATGTAACAAATATCTACTATGTAAAAAACTTAAATGACTGATAATGCACCCCAATAGCAAACGTACATTTTTTGTGTTGTGAAATGAAAGAAACTAATAACGAAGCAAAAGAATAGTTTATATAATAGTGTTTGATACTGAAATTAAAAAGTCTTTGTAGGCTTTTCTTTACCTACATAGAAAACCCACAGAGACCGATTTAAGAACTATTTAAGTATTGTGTTAACAAGCAGAACCAATAATGGTCTTGGCGTCAATACAATCTATCAATTTCCTTCCTTAAAGAGGAAGCTTTCAACCAGTCAACAATAATAAATATCTTTACTTCAACTTACTCAATATTATGTACTATGTAATCAAAGATTCCTAATTAAATTATATTTATCACTGTATTTATGCAGAAAAAATGTCTTGGCCAATACTCTTTTTTTCCCCTTTCTTCAGTTCTGTCCACACACTCATCTGTTAGAGATTGATATTTGCTTTCTTGGATTTGTTTTAACTATGCTAAAAAATTATCATGTTTTGGAAGTAATAGGCCCATCTGTAAAATTATCCAAACAGCAGAAATCAACTTTAAGATGGAATTGATTCAAGTTTCATCGTGTTACGAAATCTCAAAACAGTGACAAAAATGCACTTTAAAATATAGCTTGATCAATTAATCAGAGGTTAAGGTAAAGTAAGAAAATATATAAAAACATCTGTATGAAAGGTGACCGATTAGTTAAATCTAGACTAGTCTGCATGCCCTTCTCTTCTCACGTACAAACTTGAGACTTAAGTTTGTTAGAAAAATATTATTTATTGCAATAATTCTAACATTTAAATTTACATTTACAACAACCGTGTTGCTTTTTTTTTTTTTTTTACAAGGGCTGAGTCACCTCAGTGAAGAGACAAACAGAATTGTGTAGTATTCTTGCCTTTGGTAAAGGATGGGCCAATGGTGGAAAATGATAAAATCTTAACTTTGATTCAGCAGCTCCCAGGACCTACACAAAACCAGATGCATACCTGTCCAAAATTAATATCAATTTTTGTTGTTTTTTAAAAAAAGTACAGAAATTTAATGATCGTCGGTTAAGTTTTTTCAGCAAAAATGAGAAAAAGCAATGTCCGAGAGCCAGTTCTACCATCTTCTGTAAATATTGCCCAAACAATTGTGCCATAAGATCGTGTGCAGGAGTTAGCCATACACAATAAAAAAACAATAAATAAATTATCCAAAAGTGATTGCATGAGACTTAAGTCATTTGGTTTTTACAAATATAAATGCTCCCACATAGTTTGCCCAAACAAATTACTAAAATCATAATTCCCCGTCTGGTCTTGTGGTCATTCGGTGTATTCTCGTAAAGGGTTATTGCTGTAAAACAATTTAACTGAGTATTAGGCGATAATATTGAGTCAACACCTACATCCATTTCATTGATGAAAACTACATTTTCTCACCCTATATCTCGTTTGAAAATCTATTTAAACTAAATTAAAGTTTGACATATTTCCCAGCCCTACCCTGAATGCTCACCTAGCCTGGCAGAGGAGGGCAGAGTTCTTCGTAGGGGGGCCAGGCGCTCCTTGCAGCCCCTCTCCAACGTGCCGTCGCTCCTCATGTTCCTCCTCACGTTCTCTCGGAGGATGGAGCGGATCACCTTGATGATGTTGACCTTGCTCTCTGGCGCGCTGAGGAGGACACGGCAGAGACACCATAGTAACATGAGCACGGGCTATGACAAACTTGATTTCAGAGGCTAAATATAGAAATAGGGAGGTTGGTGCGAGCGTTTCACTGTGTCCCCAGTGGAATGGGTAATTAAATTCATTAGCAGTGATCCCAATTTCACGCTGTTATGAGAATGACCAATTTGGTTACAGGCTTCAGTCTCAACGCGGTGGCCCTGCAGACGGCTCATATGCATAAATGCTAAAACAATAGCAGCTGAAAAATCATGGGGGCAGAGAGTTTATGATAAGAATAGTTTACTCGTGTATGAAGTGGAAAAAACTGAATGTTTACATTGTATTTGTAAATCAGATTTCTCAGCCCTAAAAGAGGATGAGTAGATGTGTGATATGTAACAAAAATCACCCAAAAATGTAGAAAAATTCCAACAAAAGCACAATTTACTGTTAGTTTTAGAGCTGAAACATCAGATTTCTTGCTTCAGTTTGATCATAGAGGTCATTGATGGATGTACAGTATACTTGTGCAGTCCCTTCATTACCACTTTTCTTCCGGATTATCTGACTTAATTGTTGGCTTTTTAAAAACTTGTCTGACACCCTTCATACCTGTTTGTTAAGCTTTCCCTCTCAGACTCTCATACTGCCACGATCTCAAATCCCTGTGTTTGTCTGGCGTGTTAAAAGATATCATTACCAGAATAATGGTGAAGCACACTGTGATTTTTTTCGCTTGACACAGAAAAACAATAATTTGACATCTTCAAATATGACATCCTGTAGTTTCTGGGCACCACAGGGTCAGAGAAGCTTAAGCATAATGAGCAGAAATCTAAGATTTATTGCTCCGTAACTCCCTAAGCTCTTTTTTTTTTACCGGAACTTTTAAATCATGTTGTTTTTCTGAGACTGAACAGAAATGTTTGGTCATATTTTAAATCTCTTGTCCCAACTGAGTTAATAATTCAGTCCGAGCATGCCCTGCAGTACAAATCATCAGAGGCCTCCATTTCTTATCTACTAAAGAGGGATTTACTACACTATCATGTAAAAGATTTGGAGTAAGAGCTGCATTTCTGACTTTTGCAGCTAAAAGTTAATCATATCCTGGATATATGACCTTTTTCTTCAATAAAATGTAGTTATAACTTCAAATTGGAAAGTTTTGATTAGACTCGTTTATCACTTGAGAAATTTTCTTGCATTAGGTGTGGGAATCAGGGACATGTTCTTAGTGAGAACCTGTTTCAACCAGTTTGAGGGATTGATATCAGTTTGCCTTTATATCAGTTCCTTCCAATGAATCCCTCATGCCTTGTGAAACAATAATGTCATGTCCTCACAACTAGGGAGTTGGGAAAGTAATCATTCGTGGACAGGAGACTGACATGATCTTAAGTGTGGATGAATCTGACACAAAATGACTTCAATAATTCACCTGACAAAATGACTGTGTGATTTTGAGTAAGGGAGGAAACTTCAGCAGCTAATTTGTCTCTACAACACAGAGAATCAAAAATTGGGACAGCCATGCGTTTGACAAAGCTGATAGTGATTATTGTTTCTATTCATAAAAAACATAGGAATCTATATTAAAGCTGATAACTTAAGTAGTTGTAAGAAAAAAACTGGTGTGCCAGAGCTGATAACTGAACTTATAAAGGCAATTTAGGTGTAATTAGACTTAAAATAAATGACTGACGAGAACTAAAACTTAAATTAAGAGGTTGGTAATCTAAGATGTTAGTTGTTTAATTTTTAAATATAAGACCATGTAAATTAAGAGATCCAGCAAGACATCAATGCTATGTGGGAATCTCTGGCATGGCAAAGATTGTGAACCTCGCATTAAAGTATTCTTTATCTGTTTTTCTATATGACTAGAAAACCCGAGGATAAATCTGCACTGAATCCACCTGAGACTTTAATCCCTGACCTGCTGCACAGCTGGAAGATGGTCTCTGGTCTTCCTTCCACTTCAGACTTGGAGTGAACCAGCTCCCAGATGCAGCTGCTTTCTGTGCCGGTGCCTGCGAGAGCCAGGAAATAAAGGAAAGGCTTTTAATCACACACACAAAATATGGTTTATGGTTTCAGAAGGCAATAAGGAAGGAAGGAAGGAGCGGAACAGAAATGCCAGAGGAGGTGTGTGGGCAAGGAGAATGAGCTTAGAGGTGTGTGTGGGGAAATTTGAAAGGAGAGGGAGAACAAAAAGATTTAGTGGATGTACTTTGTGAGTGATTTAGTGAGGATAATGTGGCAGTGCGCCGGCCTCGTACCTGCAGTATTTCCCAGCCTAACCTGCAGCGCGGAGAGTGGGATGAGCCAACGGAACTTAAAGGGGTCTGAATCTCCGTGAGAAAGTGCTGAGCGGGGGTTGGTCTGGTCATCACGGAGAGAGAGAGAATGTCACATGAGCAAAAAAAAAGCCACATTTTACCCCAAAGACAGTTTGTGGCATGTGAGAGTAAATGAGTGCAACAGATAAATCCTTACCATTTTCTTCTTCAGCTTGTTGTTTTCCCTGTAGACCAATATCACCGCTTTCTTGAACACTGGTGAGAGAGCACATCAGCGTCTTAGTTTTGACTGCACATGCCTCTTGGGGAAAGCCGACTGAAGGAGTGCAACTCGCAGAAGCATTTTAGATGTCAGCATGAAGTCTTAAAGCACATATCAGCTCTAAAGCAGCGGATATTGAAATTCACTGAGCTCTGTTTGAGTGCTCCTGCAGACACAATTCTATGCGGCTGTAGAGTAAACACGGTACACTCTCTATGTACTGATTAATATTTTTTCTTTCAAATAACCACATTAAAGAGATTATAGTTTTTCGTATATTTGGATGTCCGTGCCCAAAGGCCTCGGGGCTGAACAGAGAGAGGAGATTAGCAGGGACTAGCCAGCGCCTTAATGGCCAGAATCCTTTAGAGTCTGGCAGGATAGGGGGTGTTAGTGGGAAAATGTCAGAGGCTCATTTTCACAAAATGAAAAATCAATGATGGCAGGAGCAGGGACTCACCAAACACAGTCATTTCAGGGTCCTTTCTCATGCGGCCCAAAAATGGATGCGGGTTGAGCCAAATGGTTGAAGAATGCATGAGGAACTCTCCCATAGAGATCTCTGTGACCTAGAGGACAGACAGACTGATTTATAAGACCGCAGGGCAACAAGGAGAAAAAACAACACTTGAGACTTTTGGCAATTCATTTCTGTAGGAGATACACTTAAGATCCGAATGTCAGTTAGACCCGCTCTTGAAATAACAGCCTACAAATGTAGCAAACCATGAACGTGACACAAATCTACAATTTTAAAGGTCTCATGTCCTACCAAATCAATTTTTTTGCTCTTAATGTTGTTAGAGGGTCTTGGGGAGCAGAAGCACGTCATCTTTTACTAAACTCTCAGATCACAAGCGCTATGTCTTTTTGAAGAAAATGCCCCTTAAAACACTCCATTTTAATTTCCAAAGGTTGATGATGTCATAGCTATACAGTCTCCACCTACGTGTGTGTTTTCTGCTTGTCACAGGCAGACACCCTGACTGTTTTGAAAGTCCACTCTACAGCCTGTAGCCCCTCCTTGGCATCGTTTGGGCAGTCAGTCACCACAGAGCCAATTATCGTCATACATCCACAACCCCCTCAGATCCGAGTGTTTTCAAAGAGGAGGTAAAAAGAGCTGCATCTGATCCCCCCAGAGACAACATTATTAATATTCTTTAACAACTTAAATCAAATACTTGATGTAAATGGTCAAACAGATCAGGACCTTCACATGTAGTATTCCATTAAAAATAAATTTCCCCTAAATTTTGTGGAAATCGGTAGCTACAGATGCAATACAAAATTTTGGTTCAGGGTGTTGTATATCTCCTGTCCAGTTTTAAGATGAATCAGATGAACCCATCAGTGGCTGTAAACTAATGCGTCAGAGCTCAAAAGAAGATCAAGAATGTGTCCCTGAAAAACAAATAATGGCAAAAAGTCTACAGTGCCATGGCAAAGAGAACAGTTTATTTATTTTCTGGAGCTTTAGACTTATTTATTTATCTAATTTTCTTGGGATAACAAAACTGTTTTACATAATAATGACTTAAAGGTCCCATGTCCTGGTGTCTTTGACTGCTTGTATCATGTCTCGGGTGTCTATTAATCAAGGATCTGATTTAAGCTGCATAACAGAATGAAACTTTCATCTCTGTGGTGGATCAGATGCAGCTCTTTTTCCCTCCTATTTGGAAACACTCTGATTTGAGGGGGCAGGGGAGGCTACTGGAGAAGTGTTAATTTTGACAGCACTTTTTAATTTAGTTTTTATTATAGTCGTTTGCCTAAAATATCTTTCAGTTTCAGTCATAATTTATTCATCTAAATTGTTTTAATTTTAGCCTAGTTTAAGTTGATGAAATTTCACAACGTTTTAGTCAACGAAATCTCCTGTAAATTTAGTAGACTAAAATATGAAGTGTAAAGTGTGTTTATGTTTCCTTGAATATCTGAAGTTATGTTTCACATTTGGACCCCACCACCACAAAGCTAAGGCAGCTGTGATTGGATGTCCCTCTCAACTCATCCAACCTTTCCACACAACCAAAGCAGCTGTGACTGAATATATTCCTAACTCGTCTCTATTTTCTACATGATGAAAATTAGGTCTGATTGGATTTAGTCTCTGTCAAACATTTTAGTCTATTTTTTTTTTTTTTGACGAAAATATTAGTTTATTTCATTTCAGTTTCTGTCCATGTCCAATTGTTTTTTTTAGTTATAGTCTAGTTTTCGTCAGGGGAAAATAGGTTGCTGACAAACTATGAATAATTAGTCAACAAAATCAACACTGTACTGGAGGCTATGATAATGAGGTCTGCGCTGATTGGCTGCCCAAATGCCTGATGGGAGGGGGGAGGCGGGGCTACAGGCTGCAGAGCGGACTTTCCAAACAATCGGACATCTGCCTGTGACGAGCAGAAAACACACATGTAGGTGGAGGCTGTATAGTTATGACATAATTTATATCAGGAAGTAAAAACAGAGCATTTTCAGGGGCATTTTCTTCAAAGACAACTAAAAACTGAGAGTTTAGTAAAAAGTGTCATGTTTTCTGCTCCCCAAGCCCCTTGGCTGAGGTTTGTACACTTGGATCCAATACATTTTGGATCTGTCGAAGTGAGAGCAATTTTGCTCCCACAAAAAAAAAAAAAAAAAAATCCCTGCAAAATCCCATTCACATGGGTGTGTGGAAAATTTTGTCGTACCTTTGTTGTAGGCGACTGCTATAATAAGTGGGTTAAATGTATGACTTTTTGTTGAACTTATACATTAGAGCAGCACATTTGTATTAAATGTGTGGTTTATTATGTTTGTGGGCTATTCTTATGTTGGTGGTCAAATGGAGTTCCACGTACTTTACAAAATGGTGTTTGTGCATGAGATAGAAGCTGATTATACAGCCAGCAATAAGACTGACACATTCCAGGGCTGCATAAAAAACCAAGCATAAAGTGCCCTAGACAACATTATTTAGCATTCACTTTGAATATTTATACTGCAGCGGCTACCAACTAAATATTCCATCAATTTGTAAATGTATTCACTCCCTGGAGGCAATGCACAAGAGGCAGTGTAAACAACATAAACTAAACAGGCCCCCTTTGATTTACTGAGAGTGAACTGATTTAGTCTGAAATGATTTTGACGTCTGTTCAGTATTTGTATGTCGAAGCAGGTGTTCTGTAAAACTCAATGTAAAACTGTCACACGGGCTACTTTTAATATATGTTCTTTGCTTAATGATTAGAAATCTGACTGTGAGATGAGAATCTACCTCTTTATCAAGTCCAGTCTGCTCAGCAACTAGCTGATCAAACACGGAGCCGTAATCCTCGTAAATCTTCTGCATCTCATTTATGTGGCTCGCTACCTTCTCCATGGCTTTCAGGGCCTCTGCAGGGACAAGAGCAGAACGAAGTGTTAACATTACACTCTGCTACTGTGCATTACAGTAGCAGATTTTATTTGCTCAGGAGTGTTTATTGTGTGTGAGAAAAAGTGTCAGCAGAGGATGAGTTTCGTGTCATGTTGTCACTTATGATAGAGAGACAACATGACAGAAATGACAAGTGTGAACATTGTCTTTATTTTTAGCACGGCCTCCTAATGTGTGAGTGGGGGTCTGTTGATATACTTGTCTCCTACCTGTGAGGTGATAGTGCTCCTCGCTGTCGGCGTCTGTGAGGGACACCAGCTCCCTGAGCAGCAGGGGGTACTTGAGCACCCTCTGCACCGGCTTAATCAGGTAGGACTCCAGGGTGGATGAGTGCTGCTTGGTGGGGTTCCTCGCATCCAAGAACTCCTTGAAGGCTTGATCCGTCTTAGCTGACAAAACCCACAATAAGTTGGATTAATATGAATCTTTCAGCAGTTTACTGTCCTTAGGTTATTTTTGTGTCTCCTGATGTACTCTGGTGGTCTCATGCATACTAAAATGTGTGGATCTGGTTTATGCCTGTGCAGGCAAGAGCAGATTCATGGTGCAAAAAGGTGTCTCCAGCAGGGGGTGGTGTAGACTTCTCCTCAAACTACCATGACCAGAGCAGTGTTAGAATATAAACCTGTATCCAGGGGTGGGGGGAGTACATATATGTTGTAAATAAGTAAAAGTAAAGCTACTTTGTTACAAATTAACTAAAGTAAATGCAAATGTAGCGCTCAATCTGCATAAGTGAAAGTAAAACGTACTTTATTAAAATTGTACTCAAGGAACTGAGTTTCTTCTGTAAATTTTTCTGCATGATGTTAAAAGGAGAGCAGCTGAAGTGTGATGAGTAAACCAGTTTGTTTTGGTGTTTAATCTGAAATAATCACAACATACTTGCACTCCAATATTTAACCTAAACAAAGCCGCAGACCTAAATAATAAGCCATAACCACAGGATAGCAATTTGCCTTTATAAAGTGGTCTCAATTCAGCTTGTCGTGCCCCACTTTAAGGTTACTATTTTTTTCTGTTACTGTTCTGTGTTTGATCAATTATGTATCAATCACAAACACATAGCGGGACAAGCAATGTTAATCACTTGACTTGAGAGATGCATTAAGCCAAGGCTGCCCTTAAGGGGGGGATAAGGGTAAAGCTTTCTGGGGCCCAGGACCATGTAGGGGCCCATGAGGGTAAGCAAAGACATGGTCCATCTTAAACAAAGACTATGATATCTCACTGTTTTTACCCTTATTTCGTCAGCTCCACACCACTTATCCATCATGCACGTGTTGATATTTCTATTGTATTCTTTTGGCATATATTTTAATTTTGGACTTTTTATGCCTTAATTTCATTTCTGTTTTGGTAAATGGTGACCTCAATCCTCCAGGTTTCTTGATTTTTTTTTGACTTATGATCCCCAAAAGTCTGTCTGATACCAGCTTCAATGCTCAAGAGAACTGAATACTGTGCAAAAAGAGCTCTGACTGTCAAAAAAGTTACAGATTCAAGTATTAAGTCGGATTAAACTAAATCAATACAGCCCCAAATGCTGTGACAGAAGCGCAAATACACCTTGTGTGTTATCACCAGCAGTATGGTTTATAAAAAGGCAAATGGTGACAGTAAATGCCACACTACATAATGAGGATTTGGACATGTATTGTAACATGTGGTTGTGCCCTGACGTGAGCGTGCAGTAATGCTGATCATGCACTTCACTGTGCATATCCAGGATTTCCTCTGCTTCTAATAAAATCCAAGAAAGGACTTCAATTCATTTACTACTCAGACCAAAGCTGTTTGTTGGATCAGAATGTAAGTATTTTACTTAGGCTGAAAAGTTGTCTGTTCCCCAAACACAATCATGCAACTTGTGGGTTTCCTGCAGTCAGCCTCAAGCAGAGACCTGAGGAAGTGAAGTTTTTTGCACTTTCACATGGGCTTTATTTTTTTAATGCTGCGCAACACAGAGTCTGTGTCCACTGCATGAAGTAAAATTAATAAATGAAAAAAAATGTACAAGTATTCAAAATCTACTCATTTACAGTAGTGTTAACTGTTTCTCCTGCATGCATCCATTTCAGAGACCTCCTCTCTACAGAGTATCAAGATAAGCTGAAGAAAAAACGTTTTCACGCAGCAGAGGCTTAATAAAACCAGCAGTTGTTTTGAGTTACTTAGAAAATAAAGCTGTTTTTACAACACGGGGAAAACAGTCAAGTTGGGACTCTTTAGTTGTACTGCAGCCAAAAGCGAGGTGTAAAACTGCAGGTATAACTCAGAACAAGCCTTCTGTAAAGGTGATGACATTTTCCCTCAGCAGTGTGCTTCCGCGGAGCTTACCGAGGGGGGCCATTAAAGTATTAATTATAGCACTCCCCGCCTCAGACAGGCAGCAGCATCGACACCTCCCAGAGTAATTGGCAGGCAATTAACGAGTCGACAAATAAACAGTGAAACTTAGGCAACCCGGGGCCCTTGGCATGATGAGAAAGGGAGGGGGTAATGAAGATGGCAGTGACGGGCATGTAATTACTTAAAGAGTTCAACAACACCCACTGAATTTTCTTCTGTGTCCTCAGATGTGCTGGTTGTGACCACGCTGCACTGCAGGGTCTGTATCACACTGAGCCAACTGTAGACTCAGCATGCGACCTGTGAAACTTCAGCCTTGTTTGTGACTATCCTTATCTGCACAGCACAATTATTGAGCTCCATGGTGTTCAAATATTAGTTTGTACGCACCAACTGCTGTATAATATTTTACACCCCACCATTTAAAGCTTTGCTGTAAGAGTAGGTTTTTTGTTTGAATGCTGAAAGTACTTTGAATATGATATCTCTCCCTTCACCCACGCATTTGGAGCCATTTAGCACAGAGCCTGTGCTACCCACAGACTGAAGGACTTAAAATAATAACAGTGCCAGGATGTGTCCAAAAGGATGGTACAGATATAATAGTTCATATTTGTGATGGGCTGTTTATTGAGTTTGATCTAATTCAATTATAATTTTATTCTTTGGACATCATGGGATTTAACAGGTATTGAGCTTAAGGACATGCAAAGCTCACTTTGTCTGTAGGCTTAATCATGAGTAGTAAATGTTTTGTGTATTTATCTATTTTTGACCCTGAAGTACGTCACCAACATAGCAAATTTATTTTATGCTAGAAATTCTTGAAAGTGCTTGAATTTTGATGGTGTAATTTTGTACAAAGCAATAAAATAAATGGAGAGTTTTTAACTTAGTATGTGCACAGACGTAGGCTATTCTAAGGATAAACAGTGTTTCAATGAAATAGTGCTAAAAATGTGAAAATAAATGACTTTGAGACTGCACGGTGAGTTCTAGTTGATTTCAGAACTGGTGTGTTCTGCATTGCAAATTAGATAACGTCACTGTGAACACCCCCTTCGGTTGGAATTTCCCACTTCCAAGTTGGACGTCCTTCAGCTACCCTGACTTTACCAGCTCGTAACCAGAATGCATCTGGCTGGAATGAGATCTAATTCACACTCTCCTTGTCCCAGTTACAATGTAAATGAAACACATCATATATTAAAAATTTAATTTAAAAACATCAATAAGGTGACAAATTTTGAAGCTGCCCACTGCAGCCTTGTTCATGCTTTCAAAAGGGATGATAATATTTAGAGCAGTGGTTCTCAAATGGTGTGGCGGGGCGCAATGGTGTGCCTTCAGGAAAGTCTATGTGTGCCTTGGGAATTTTTACGCACATGAATGATAACTACAAATATTTCTATTATGGTGCAGTCTCCATAAAACCCCTCAAGGGGATGTCATCTTAAGCAGCTAATAAAACTAGAATCTGGTTATTTTCCCCTGTCTCTCTCCTATTCATATGTACTACTTATTAAATATAATTTGCCAAGACAAACATGTATAATGACTGTTTGCATTTTTGACAAATATTTAAAAATAATACAGCTTTCTGTCTGTAATATTAGGCATTGGTTTGAATAAACTTTTATACACCAGTGGGATGTTGCAACACATATTGGAGGAATATTTTCCATTATTCTAAATATGGTGTTCCTTAGGATTCAAGGCAAAAAGTGTTTGAAAACAACTAATTTAGGGACAATATTTCTTTTTTCTGACACAAATTTCTGCACAGAAGGTTGAAGTAATGCAGCTTAAACGTTGATTGCCACCTTCCAGAGAACAAGAAGACAAGGAGAAGAAGACGTGGCGTAGTTGGGTCCAGCATACTGCAAAACAATGTCCGTTTTTCAAACATATTTACTATTACTAAACGCAGTAAACATTACATACTGCGTCTGATAGTAGTTTGTTGTCTGCCGTTTTGAAAATAGCATATTATGGCTGTGGGGTGATAGAATGGTTTGAAAATGTACCTTGAAAGTGCTTGAAAAGGGCTTAAAATTGCTTTGGAAATCTGTACAAACTCTGCATTATTCTATTATTGTAATCACTGCTTCAACACAATGCTATCTCTCTACAATATAGAATATTAAAGTTTAATTAATTCATGTGATGCAAGCGATGTAAAATTAAAGAGTAATCATGCAACATAATCTTGATCTTAATGTCAAAGTGATCTTGAGCAAGACTTTGTCCATCATCAAACAGTCCTAATTATGCTAATTTTGCACAAAATCATGATTGAAACCACATTGATAAACAGTGATAGTAAGGTTATAACTAAGGATGAATATCTATTTCTTGTACCACATACAAAAAAAATATTATACTAAGTGAATTAAATCTCAACACAGATTTTGGTGCTTCATTTCAGTGCCATTCATTAACGTCAGAGCTAAATATGCTGATCCCTCTCTGCCTTCTCTGCCCATCCTCCAGGCAGACATAACAAGTAAAAGAAGCGTCACCAAGGAGGCCAATTAGGAGGCATAAAGGGTAAAGATTTCTGGAGTTCACAGTCGTGGAGGGGCCCCAAAAAATGAGTGATGACATGGTCCATACTAAATTTAAGAAATGGTTCACATAATTATCAGCAATGCACAACACTGGATTTTTGCTGATATCTGATACGTGATATTTCCTAGCTTATCATCGCTGATACCAAAACTTATGCAGATATTTCTTTGGCAAGAGTGCCAAAACTGATCTGTTCCTTTCATTTTGAAAGTGTATTTGTGTTAGAAATTGATGTCGACCAAGGAAACAATATTTCATTCTCTAATATAAGACACTATTGTTTTTAAAATGTCAACATTCAGCAATAATTGTGTGAAACATTGTGCTATTCTCATAAATTCTGGGGGTATTACAGCCAATATATGTATATATATGGCTAATATGTGTGGCCAAAATATCAGCAGAAATATTCCAATACCGATATTCTGCTTTTTTAAGCTAATATCTGTGATACCGCTGTTATGTCGATAATATCGTGTATCCCTACTTCTTCTTTGTAATTGTATTTTTTTAACCTAGATACTAACAATAACATTTTGAAAACATCTATTCAACTTTTTGTTGCTGTCTGTTCCATACCAAAGGCCCCTCTTGCTTAACTGGTACAAGCCTTTATTTTTTTGTTGTTGTTATATTATAATTGTTGGTGGAATTATTGAAGTTTTCAGGTTCACTGTGGGTTGCTGAGACCCGCAACAAACTTTTCTAGTGAGTGCCACAACTGATTGGAACCAGGATGCAAACTAGTGCTGATGCTACTTGTCCTCTCTTTTTTGTTAAAAGGACAGTTTATTATCAATTAAGCACTGGTATCAAAAAAATAAAAATCAACGAAGTGTCCATCACCACCTACCATCCTTTTTACACTGAGATAATCGACTTGAATGATTTAAAGCAGCTACAGATGTGGAGGTGAGATTTGTTATTTAATGCTTTAAAGCTGGATGTTGAAATAATATTTTATAAAATATGATTTTCTTGGTCTTTCAAATATTCAGCAATGCAGGGGTCTCTCCTACACACAAGTGTTGCTTCCATTATCGTATTTTATTTTCCTCTCAGTAATTCTGACCCATAAGAGACTTTTCAGAGTTTTTCTCCCTCTAATCCTATTAAAAATCCATCCTGCTGCTTACTTTGAGGAATATCCCATGCAATTTTAGTAATGGGGCAGATTTAAGCTGCACAGGGGGGCAATTTAACCACCCCAATCCCCTCATGTCTACAAAGAAGCCAATCTCCTTACACTCCTCAGTGCTGGGCAGCCTTCCCAAATAGTGTCAGAAAGGGCTGGCGTCTTAGCAGGTATAAATCAACTTAAAAACGTCTTCTCTGTCACATGCTGAGGGAGACGCAAGGAATTATCAGAGCTCTCAGGTTGTCACAGCCGCATATCTGCTGCTGGTAGACAAGGTTATCCAAAGTCTGAGTGTTAACGAGAGCATAAACCTGATGTGCTTGTTTGATGAATACATGTTTTTAATATTGAGAATTAGAGACTAGAACCAAAAAGTAAATACGAAGAATCCTGCTTCTGCCCACTCAGATGCCTCTAATATATCTTTGTGGCTGCTGTCGGAGATGGAACAAGGTTTTTTGAAACTCTGGCTTTACTCATCACATTTTCAGCCGCTGTCTCACTCTCAGACATTCACCTTTGTATAAAATTGATTTAGTTCCAGAGAGAAAAGGTCTGAAATTTCAAAGTAAGTAGCTGTGAGAGGTCTCTGATGCAACGTAGGTGCAAGAAATCTCAGAACAGTGTGGACCACCATGTGCTTGAAGATGTACCATATGTACAAATCCTAATCCTATCAAAGTTAGTATGTTCTGTAAAGTGTGAATAAAAACACTTTACAGTCCTCATTAACCTATTTCAGTTAAATACAACACAAAAACAAGACATTTTATGTTCAAACTATTATATTGTATTTACCTCTCAATTATAATGGCTTTAACGATGAGCAAGTTACCAATACCACAGGCCCTAACATGTCCATATTTACCAAAACACTTTCACTGCAAAAACTCAAATCTAAGGAAGCTTATTTGTCCAATTTCAAGTCTAAAACCCTCAATAACTCTATCTTAATGTCCAGTTACACAAATCTTATTTAAGCATTTAAAAACAACAAAAATAAAGCCTGAATTGCCTGCAATAACTTTAAATATCTGCCTATGAGAGTAGACAAATTTAACTTGTGTGATGTAAGAGAAAAAGCATGTGCTAAACTAAGTTGTTCTTATTGATGATTTTAAGACCCTCAAAGAGTAAAATTTTCCTTGTTTCATTTGGCAGATATTTTTCTGATAATTACAGGGGATTTCTTTAATTTTGGTTTTTTATTGACTCATCAAATGAATATGACATTTTAGTAAGTGTTATGGATATTTTTCACTTGATATTAGACAAACAGACTTGCAAAGATCTAAGTTTTTGCAGTGCTGATACTGTATGTGGACTTGTTAGACTAAAGTACATTTGACAATCTTAGGTCAGTCCATCTAAGGTAAGCTCAGGTCTGAGGATGTAATAAGACACTTCTTATTTTGTTGATATACAGCAGACTTTCACTTTTCAAGGTCACGTCTGCACTCAGGGTGCATGTGGTGTGACTGCTTCACTGAATTTCTTAGCACTAAGTAGTTGCACCCACATTTTCAAGTCAATAAAACTAATTACTGTTTATTTTCTCAATCCAGGCCTGAAATTCCAGTCAAATGCTCTGTTTAAAACTTATCACACATGGTAGCTTTGCTGAATAGCTGCTGCCTTGCTGCAAAAATGCCCTCCAACACTGATGTAAACAAAGGACATGAAATGTAAGCTTTAGAACAAACAGACTGTATTGGTAACGTCTTGTAAGAACATTGCAATGTGGCAGTAATTTAATCTTAAGAAATAGAGATGAAGTTTCATACTCTGTGTGAGGTTATACTCACATACTCACTTAAATGAAGCAGGTATGACCACATTCAGCTCAAAAATATGAACGTGAAACTGAAAGGAGAGCACGCTAAGCTAGCACTGCCACCACAAACATTCACCACACTCCACTCTGCAAACCAACTTCACATGATTTACCTGCTGACGCTGTGATCTTGTGAATCACAATGATCAACTCTGACTATTTTCTGAGCAGTTTGTTGACTTTAGACGAGTAAGGTATTTTAGATTTTAATTCTGCATTTAGCTGTATTTACCACCTGGAAACATTTCTAGTCTGCACTGTGTTAAATGATAAATAGACTTGAGCTTGTGTAGTGCTTTTCTAGTCCTTACGACCACTCAAAGTGCTTCTATGCAGCAGGTGACACCTACCCATTCACTCTCACATTCACTCACTGATTGCTGACATTTCAACGGAAGTTATCCATCAGTATCAGCTAACACGTGCAAGCCCTTTTTATACACATTTACACCCCACTGACAGTATTGGGAGTGTGTTGGGGTTAGGTGTCCTGCCCAAGGACTCGAGGCCATGTAACAGTCATAGCTAGGCTTGAACCCTCAAGCTCCTGATTGCTGTTGGAGCGACTTTCCAGACTTAGCCTCTGATGTCCCAACTGATACAGGCTTTTGGGGTCTACTGTCTCTCTCTCCAATTGGTCGACCAACCAACCATCCAGAATCAAAGAAACAGCCTCTTAAAGCAGCCACTGCCACATTACCCAGTCAAACAAGACAAGAAGAGCCTATTGACGCACTGTAGTGAAATTGTGTTTATAAATATGTTACTTCAACACTGAAAATGAGAGAGAAAACTTACCTACATGTTAAGGTAAGAAAAAAAACATTTTAATACTGACAACATGTGGTGTTCTAGAAATACTAAGAGGTAACAATTAAGCATTTTTTGTGTGATTTGCCAATGTTAGATGACATCACTAACATAATTCACCAGTCAGATTTTTAATGATTTTAACAGTTTCATAAAGAATTTTAATTTCCTTTACCCATGGTATGATAGTTTTGTTCTTCTCCTTTCAATTGGGGAAAATTTTAAAAACAATCAAATGAATTAAACATGAATTAAACTTAGTCAAAAAGCGAGTTATTTTCATTCATTTCAAATGGGACAGAGGTCTGCACTAGCAGATTTTGTCTAACCTAGTAACAGTTACCAGGGAGGGCGGGACAGATAGAGGATCACCTCCTGGAAAGGGCGGGGCTTGACAAAGGGTCAATTAACCCACTTCCCTGTTCTAGGTGTTTTATGGTCATTTCCCAGTCATTCCTTGCCCCTGTCCAAACTTTTTGGAACATGCTGCAGATATCAAATTTAAAGAGTGTGTATTTCTTTCAGAAATAATTATGTATTTTTTTACATTAAATATTTTGTTTTTGTGCTGTATTCAACACAATTTCAGACAAATTTGCAAACCACTGTATTCTTTTTTTATTCAAATATAACTCAATGTCTAAACTTCTTGGGAACTGGAGTTGCGTGTCTATTTTAGGTCTCACATTTTGCAGTAGCTATATTTCCATCCCTGACATGCAGTCTTTCTCTGATGAGGTGTGTGTTGTACCTCTCTCCAGGACCTTCTGGACCTTGATGTGGTTGGCACAGAAGCCGCTGTAGAGCTTGAAGTGGTCGGCGTAGTAGAGGAACGAACCCCCGAGAGAGAACAGCAGCTTCTGTAAACAGAGACGGTGCGAGGGGAAAACAAAGATAAGGACTGAGTGTCACACAGATGGAGAGAAAGTGATGCCACACAAAGCCCAGTGAGTACAGAGAGAGTGAGGATGAAAGAGTGTGAACATGGGAAGTCGTGACCAGACCACTCTAACCCCCCTCCCTCTTGGGGTTTCTATTCATACGCCTCTGCCCTCTCCCTCTCTCCTAACCTCCTGAGTATAGTGGCTTTCAGCAGCTCACAGACAAACCAGTGAAGCGCCGCCTCGATCAATAGACCCCACACCTTGTCATGTCACGCCTATAAATCAGCCGTGCTCCTGTTGCACTACCTCAAATATTTATAAACCTCACATTCTCACAGATCATGCCTTTTCTTTGGCACAGCAGCTTAAAACACTTGGCATGAGAATAATGTTGTTCTGTGAGCTCTCACGGACTCCAAAACGAATCTTTGGACATTTAATCGATACGGTGATGTGTTGCTGGGAGCGTGTCTCACCTTGAACTGTGATGGGGTCTCCAGGGTGCTGAAATCGGGCGAGGAGGCGATCCGTTCCTCCAGGGTCTGAAGGAAGACCCTCTGGAAGTCCAGCATCTCTGGAAGACTGCCAAACAGACTCTCCATCTGAGGAGAGAAAGAATAGTTTGATAATGGATCACAGGGGGACAGAAAGGGAAGGTAGTTTGGAGTTATGGGAAGGCAATGGACATAGATTTATGCAGTTTTTATTTTGGAGGCTGTTTTTTAATTCAGTGTAAGTCTTTAGACCACAGGTGTCTAAACTTTACCCACTGTGGGCAGCATTAAAAACCTAGGAGGGTGACTGGGCCACTGACACACCTCAACCAAAGTGTATGGAAATATATGAAACCAACCAACATGGGCTGAGATTTTCAAAAGACAGTAGAAAGGAGTGCTTCTTGAATTTATTAAACGGTTTTGTTTGAGATGCTTGAATGGGATTTGCATCGTCTTCAAGTTAACAAGAAAAGACTCAACGGCTGAGGCTATCTCTGAGAGCAATTTAAAAAAGCATTGTCAAACAAACCTTAAAAACACACCTCAACACATTTCAGCATCAAGCCTTCATGAGGAAGTCAAACAAACTGATGCTGGGCCACAGAAGGCCCCTTTCAAAGTGACGCTCCACCAACAGGATATTACCACTTCAGCATAGAGGCTTGGCCTACAGAGGGTGACAACACAACAAACCCTCCAGCACGTTCAGATGTGCTTAGTCATTGGATAAGCCTGAACAGACCGCATCACAGATTTCAATTAATGGCTTGACAAGACAAAGAGTCAGCTAGTTGTAAGGGTTTTAGTGTCAAAACAGATTTCAGGCCCTTGGATCCGCTTAACCAACGTCTCGCTGGGATGAGAAATATGCTCAGTGTAGCAGAGTGGTGATGGCTCACCTTCATATTCAGACACAAAACAAGAGTAACATGCACATTGTAAAAGTGTTTGTTCTAAAATTTCATCAATATGATGTGATATTGGAACAGAGGGGCAAGTTAGCACATTTGGTGCTGCCATGCTGCTACAATTCAGTTTTCTTTATTCAACAAGGCGTCATGAATGGAGTTGTAAGTGTTATTTTGGTAAGGAAAGAATGATATTGAATTTTTACAGATATCCAATATGTCAATATTTCCTAACTAATTTTTGCCAATACCGAGATTTTGTGTCAAGAGCACAAAGCGCATGGTTGACTAAAACTGACCTGTTCCTTTTATGGTTTCAGTCCATTTTTGTTGGAAAAAGAAGGAAAAACATGATTTTAATCTTTAATAAATTATACTTTTGATTTAAAAAAGTGGACAGAGTGATAATGAGGTGAAGCATCATGGGACATTTTACTAGTAACAAAGGAAATATATGGAATATTTTATGAATATTAAATAAATATTGGTTGTAATATCAGCAAACATTTTCATACCTGCCAATACCGATAATCAGATTTTTGGGCAATTATCTGCAGATACTGATATTGGTCCAATAACACAGTGCATTGCTACTTTTGATAATAAATATGTTCAGCGTTTACAATGCCATGCATTTTAGCTTAGTGTCAAAACAAAGTAGTTTAGTCAAGCAGAAACTTAATGTTCTATTTTTATTTAATTTTAGGATTTGCTGTAAGCCAATCAAAAATTACCCATTGGCTAAAGTTGGCCTTAAGGCAGTATTTCAACACCCTGCTATAGACCAAAAAAGTGTTATACTCTTGCCAAAATTTGAGTCAATTTTACACTTTGTCATTTTACAATAGTCTTGTTCTATGCAACACAATTCAAAAGAAAAAGTCTAGTTTAGACAAATCCAAGAGTAATACCATGTTAGTCATTTACTCTTTAGACTTTTAGCAAAACTGTGAAATTAATAGAAATGTAAATCCTTCATATAAATGCTTTATTGTCTTTAATTGATATATTAATCAATATTCCATAACAAGCCAACCCTCTTTTACTACATTTTATGTATTTAATGGAAAAAGGAAAAATACTTACTGAACATTAAATATGCTCTTAAAGACCGTTTGTTTCTCAACAAACTTTCTTTTCCTATGTGAAATATTTGAACATGTAATAAAGAAATTTTATTGAACTTTACCTGGTAACTGTTTTACTGAGCTGACCCTGTTTACAGTGAAAATTTCAATACAGGTTTTAACACTGGACCACTATCTTACCATGGCTGCTTTGAGTGGATGAGAAAAAACTTTTCTCCAGCAGCAGTAGCAGCTAATGTTTTATCTCTGGATGCAACTTGCAGAAGTACCTCATTTTGGTGAGTTTTAACATAGAACCCACCTACTACCCCTGATTTTGCTCTCACTATCTGTCATGCTGCCTTACACAGTCAGATTTTACACACTACGGGAGAATATCGTGGATTTTGAAGGTTTGATAGTCTGCCTCTAACATTTTAGTCCTGTCATCTCATTGACAAAAGACTGAAAATATATTTGATACTGTTTTCTACATCAAAAATCCATTTTAAGTGTGTTACTGTATCATCTGTCATGAAAAAGGTTGTTGAAAACATTTTCCTCATATTTTTCATTGACTAAATAAGCCTTAGATTTATGAGAGTAAAACAGAGGCAGAAGGTACAAGAGGCGGAAAAGGAGAGAGTGAAAGATATGAGGCTACGAGAGAGAAAAAGCCAAGGCAGTAACTCATAACAGTCTGTCAGACCTGCACCCTGGAGTGTTGTAAAACCTCCACTCTGATGGCTCCATCTCTGACAAAGGCACTTAGGGACAAGATATTGCATTGCTACAAATACAGCACACAAACCTCTGTCTGATACACTCCCTCAACACATAAACCTGCTGTAATGCTTCCCTTCATTAAAAGCAGTTTGAGGGCTTACATGCCCTTGTCCATTCTGTGTCTGCACACGTCCCTGCAGTCTCTTAATGGCCTTTTAATTTGCCCCTGTGCTCAGTGGCCTATTGACTGGTGCATCCTGGGAGAGACGTCCTGTATTTGAGGTCAAACCTGGTGCAGAGCTGCACACATGACTGGAAACAGTGGTGCTCATATGATCAGTATGCTACAGCTACCACTCTGTGTTGTCCCAGAAACACTCAATAACAACTAATTTAAGTGATCTTGAAACAGAGAAGACACTGTTGCTTTAATGAAAAGGTGCAAATAAGTCATTTAACAGACAGTTTTCCCTCGTCGCTCTGTTGAGATAATGACCTACCACCCAGATGCACCATAACACTCCTAAAGAAAGGCACAAAACAATGCAGCATAAGGAATTAATGTTCCTATTTGTTTTAAGCAATCATACTGACAGATACACTGACTTTTCTTAAGGGTCTGTTTCAGATACAGCCCTAACATTGAGGATTAGTATCCCAAACTAGTGCCAACATATCCTGTACCAACTGAACCAGGACACAATACAAATTTTTATCAGCAGCATTATCACATGGGCCCTGACAATAGAGAACATTAACTATGTTCTTTTCTAATCAAAACTATTGATTCAGAAACTGTTTAGGTAACAGTACTGTTGTAAAAGTATCCATATAGGACCAGTACCTGAAATAACAAAAACAAAAAAAAAAAACAAGTCTACCTTGAAAATGAATCTAAGATGGGCCTCTTGCCTGAAGAGTTAATTAGCCTTTTTCCTTTCCTGTTTCCTGTAATTTATTGATTTCTCTTAAAAGATATATATATATATAAAACATTTACACTGCCGAAAAGGCTTTTGCTCACTCGTCAACTTTCAATATTTTGACTGACACTCAAATAAAGCATGCTGCTTTCATGGTTCAAAGAGTAAAATACGGTTTATCTAAATCTTTAACAGTAGTTGGAATTTCCAGATAGCATGTCTGTAATTGTCCGCCATTTTGCAAACTTGAAGCTGATACATCTTTCCTGGTACTGACAGAGTTTAGTTTTGCTGACAGGGAGAAGCCTCGGATTGGCCTGTAAAGAATACAACAGACTACAAATCAATTAAATTATCCTTCAAGCGCTTTAAGGCTCTGCTCCTCCAAAACACCATTCATGGGATGTTGCACAGATGGACATTAAGTATTTCTAATGGATATGTGCAACAGTTAATCTGGTGTGATTGGTTAATTTTTATGTCATTTTTAAATTAAATGCATTTTTCAAGGATAAATTAAAAAAAAACAATAGTGTTGAATGTCATACATTGTATAACCTTTATCAAGACCCTCTTGATACTGGACATTATAAGACCCTATTGCAGCTTCAATTTCTTACGGGTGAGATTGGCAACACGTTAACTCTTATACTATGATCATACAACTTAAAGTTCTTAGTCAGTGAAAACTCAAAATAACTGCAGGTAATCTAATTTTAGGTGAGTGCAATGCAGAGAAAATTAATTCATTAAATCTAAAAAACTATATCAATTCATGGTTTACTTTGAAAAGGTAACAAAGAAACTTTAGAAACCAGCATCTGACAAATGATAAAAAAAGAAAATAAGTTAAAAATTCTACAAAAAAGGATCCACAATTTCAGATTTTGAACAATACCATTATTACTTTATCACATTTTCCATTATTCAAAATAAGTGTAGCTTTGTTCCCCTTATTTCCTCAGAGAATGAAACTTTGAAGAAAAATGTGGGCTTTAATTTTTTTAAATACTGATAATGAAAGTGAAATAATTTACTCCAAGGTCACACTTATCCTGCTTGTCTACAGAACGTATTTACAAGTAAGCTTAGAGACCCCTCTGTTCCTCATGTTCCTGCTTCAGAACAGGTTTATTCAGCTTTCTTGACCACAGCCCTTTCAAGAAGCAGACATGGCTTCAGATTTCCAATGTTGCGCTCCAGTGTTTTCTGTGGCTGCAAAGCTGTGTAGACATGGATGCCTGCAATGAGCTAAACAAACTCTTGACCCAGGAAGTTTCTATCATCCACTTGAGGAGTGCATTTCCCCTTGTGACATCATTTGGAGACATTTTTCTCTGGCTCTGTAAGCAGACCAAGGGAACATGTTTTTGAATAAAACCATTAAAGTGTATTCTTCATTATCTAAGACTTTTGAGACATGTAAAAACATTTTTGAGGCCCTAATTTTGGCCAACTCGGGGACACAGTGAACAGCTATTCCGTGGCGTGTGAATATTCAGTGAATGCTAAACGGGTGGGTTTACTCTTAAGCCAGCCTCTATCATTATATCCCTGAGGGGCTCCGAAGGTCAGTGTAGGAGAATGCTAATTTGTCCTCCAGCTAGTCACAGTTGTAATGGGAGAGATATAGCCGGGCAGAGTTCATCGTTGTCACCTCTGGATAATAAACACTCAATGAATTCCACGTTTCATACAGCCTTCAAACTCCCCTGACATGCTTCTTGGTGCTACGTCTCTCATTAGGCTTACTATCGACACCACACATGATGCTGCACATATTACGTTGAAATATGGCCTACCTCGTCAAGTGTGAGGAAGGTTTCATTCTGCAGGGGCTTCAGGTAGATCTCAAACAAACAGGCCAGGTCCTGCAAACAGAGAAATCAGGATAAGGTCAGTGACAAGCGAACAAAGAGCAAAAATAAAGACGCTCTATTAAACTTTCTGTCTATTAAAAATGCTTTCATCATCACATTGTTGATCATTTCTCCTTTTATAACCTCCTCCTGTCTCTCTCTCTCAGCCCCTCCCCCCACTACTTTAATGTGGCTGTAGCTTGTCTCAGTATCAGAGGGGATATTCTCATTAGGTTGATTTATGAGCTTCCTCCTCCCCACCATCCCCTCCCCAAGCTGCCTCAGTCGCTGGCGGTGCAGGGATACACTAGAGCAGGTCTGCATGAGGGCATTGTGGGAAGACAATCTCCTTCCTCAATTACAGATTTATGGCATGGGCGAGGGGACTTAATGAAAAATGAAGAGATGAAGAAGAAACGTAAGAAACGCCAGCAATGACAAGTGTAACAGAGTCAAGATGATCACGAATGCGTCTCCTTAATGCGTGTCAGGGAGGGAAAGGTCATATTGGAAAACATGAGGGCGGCAAAATGATTGGGCAGGAGGACAATAAATAAGGCTAGACAGAGGGAGGAGGAGGGAGGGGCTCTGACTGTGACACAGTCTTTGTTTATTTACTTATTCTATCGTGTCCTACAAATGAAAAAATTTGGAAGGTTTCTAAGAGCTTTTTCTTTGCTGAACGCTGAACAAAAATAAAGAAGAAAAAAATGATCACACTGATGTTTTAAATGCTAGTTAGAACGAGCAATCGTTGACTTATCATGAAGAACAATGTAAAGAGGAAACAGCTTGTTTGCATGATTGTCCTCTTGTAAAGGAGAAATACTTTAGTATACTAAGTGTATCTAAAATATTTTAAAAGCACAGTTTTTAAAAATCAGCCACCACAGGGCTCTTTACTAAACAAAGTTAAGTTAAGTCACCCAAGCCTGCCTTCACTGTTTATTTTTGTTTAGCTGAGACTTCTATTAAATTAAAAAAAATCATTAAGTGCTCAAATAAAAATAAATATATACCATAGAATCAGTCACTCATTCAAACATTTCATTTTCCAGTTTTCTGAAAATTCTATACATGACATCTTTAAAATCTTAAAATCAAATTTCTTTGCTTTTAACGTTGCTAGGAGGGGCTTGGGGGGCAGAAGACTATGACATATTTTACTAAACTCTCAGTTCACTATGTGATATGCCTCTTTTTAGAAAACGGCCCTATATAGTCCATTTTTACTTCCTGGGGTTTATGATGTAATAGCTATACAGCCTCAACCTACATGTGTGTTCTGTTCGTCACAAGCAGACCCTATGAATATTTGGAAAGCTTGCTTGACGGTCTGTCGCCCCTCCTCCCCCCTCCCATCAGACATCGAGCGTGACAGCAGTGGGAAGCAACTGCAAGCCTGTATACAACGGCTGCTAGTACAGAAATTAGTATAAATGCTACCCACTTTAGTAGCAGTTATATCAGAAGTGGATGATATTTCTTCATTAAATAAAGAACAAAAAAAAACACTGAAAGCATTTCTCAATGGATGGAAAGGCTTGTAGTACAAATTAGCTAGTGTTGTATACTAAATTCTGCAGCAGTAGTACTCGCCTGCTGCATTATCTGTTTGGCCAGTTGTGAATGAAATTGACAGAAATGATCATCCAATCACCTGTCAGACATGTTTTAAAAAGGTCCTGCCCTAACCAAACACTTTCTATGAGCTCTTGCAATGTTGGACTCGAAAAACTCGAAACCTCCAGATTGGACCACCTATCTGGCATGTCAGGTTACTTTTAACTAGGTATTTTCAAAAGTATGTTCAATATAAAAGCACAATAGGATACCATTGTACTGAGAATCACAATAAAAACATCTTGCTAATTCAGAAAAACAAAAGACACTGCACTTTTTTTTGGAATATATCTGACATTATCAAATTCATAAACAAAACCAAAGAAAATGCTGCAACATGCTTCTGTACAAAAGCACACTTTAACAATATGTACTTTTAATATGTTGGAAAAAAATTGTATTTAGCGTATTGCTTTACAAGTGTGTTCAAGGCACTTGTTACATATGAATAGTCTTTAATTTTAAATAACTAACTCCTCATAATGATTAAAAAAATAATTCAATGCCTGTTCACTTGCAAATTTTTCAGAGCTGTTAAAATGTATGCAATAAAAACAGTACAAAGGCAACCATGTGGCATTTACAGGGACTCATGACTGGACATTTTCCAACAAGGGGCACTAACACCCATAAAAATGACCATAAAAACTTTGATTTTTTTATTCCTAAGCTGTAAAATCGAGCTAAATATTAAATGGCATGTTTAGTAGCGTGATTTGGATCTGGTCTCTTCTGGAAACACTGTCAAGCTTGGCTTGCTTTAAATGGTAACTAGCAGGCAAAGCTCCCTACTACATATTTACTCAATGCATTTACCACACAGAAATGACAGAGATATGAATTTTTTTCATCCTGCAAAATCATAGAGACATAGTTCTAACTTTTTAAACTGGTTCTTGGACTAGGCTGCATCCATGATGTGCTCCATTACTTCAGATTAAAATGCAGTGTATCAGCTTGAGTTAGCTTCAAAAGACCTTAAGAGTATAATTTGTCTTGTTAAGTAAAAAGAATGAATATAAATTTATAACCATGAGCAAAAAATAGGAAATTGAATCTTAGGGCAATATGAGGACAAGTTTGATCAAATATTAACGTGAGCTTCTTTTAAAAACCTTTCTCTTGAAAAAAATAGCTTTGGAGATCTCACCTTCACATATGATTTCTCTGTGTCCACCAGCTCCTGGATGACCTTGCGTAACCTCTCCGTGGCGCTCATATGCTTGGGGCAAGGTCTAAGCAAGGTGGTCTCTCCCACAGGACCACCTCCTTGCCTCTCTGGAGGATCCTTGGATTCATCCATCAGACCCACAGGACCCGAGCCTGCCCCCTCCTGGAACGAATGGTAGAGGGTGCACACTGTGTCCACGCTCTGTAGGGGGTGACAGAGATAAAGGGGTGTGTTCAGGTGAAGCTTTCTCTGGAGTAGACCAGCCAGGTGAATTAAATCATGAGAGAACATTAATGATATACAGAATCACATACATAAAGACCAGTATCTGCCTGCATACATACCCAGAGATAGAAATTCTCTTTCACCTCTTATGCAACCTCAACCATTAATGATCACAGTTTCACTGCTGTAGGAAGTAATGATGTATATAATCTACACCCTTCATGGCCAGTGATTCCACTGGGTTTAGGAACAGTGTTATGAAGATTTAGTTATGCACGCTATGCTAATGAGCTTTGCATCAAAGACTGTACTGTGCATCTGAAGGACTTACTGGATATCCCAGCAGATAGTATTATATCACATTGCGTTATTCTTCTTAATCCATTATGGACAGTTATGCAGCTTTGTGTCACAACAATTCTGGAAAATCTGACATGTCACAAGATCCCAAAGTGTTCATGTATTACTTTGAATTAGTAGCAAGGAGGGAGGGTGAGAAGCATCTTATGATCTAAATGCTCCCTTTATTCATGCAGCTACATCCAGAAGAGTATAGTTTACCCTTGTGCTGTTTTGTTCTTCTTTTATATGCGAAACCCCATGAAGAACTCAGCGTCAAACAGTTTACAGAAGTGCTCAATGAAAACACATCATCCACTTTACTTTACGTTGAACTGTATTGCCTGAGGTGGAAGACTAACATCAGTAGTATGCAGCGCACTTGCCTGTGGCGGGTAGGATTTTGTAGTCTGCAAGCAACTGTGGCAGAAAATGAACAATTACCAGCCTGTTCCTTTCTCTGTTCCCTGAGACAGAAAAAACTCCTTCAGTATTCATAACAGTGTGGATGCCTCAGTGCAATACCTGCGTTTCACACACTATGGTAGCTTGACAGACTCTTATAGAGCCCATATTTTCCCTTGACTCTCATACGCATTTTTGATGACTGCTAAGGTAAGTTCAAAATTGCTGTTTGAAAAACCCTCTTTACTGTGTACCGCTGATCCTTATGTGATGTGATTGTGTCTGTATCCGTCTGAAATGCTCTGCTGAAGCTCCTGACCCTTTAAAGGATAAGTTCGGTTTTTTGACACCTGGACCTTATTTTTAGGATTAAATACGACTCACCCAGACAATTTTGGTGGAGCTCAGAGCCGTTTTCGAGCAATTTAGATCCATCCGACGATGTTGTTCTCTCATGCCATAGTAGCAGACGCGGCCAGAAATCGAAGCCCCTAAATTAGACATTATCTGCTGCGAAACTCGCTCATTTCAGCTACATTTTATAAATGAATGGCCAGTGTTATCACCATGTCAGCTCAACTTTGTTGTTATGGTCATCCGGGGCTTTACAAGGATGGGTAACTTTTGGTGACGTCACAGACATGCACCGCAAGAGCGCAGCTGAGTAGAGCCGCTGTTGTTGCTAGGCTACACGGCTATTTTTGTGCAACATGGCGGAATATTTATCCGATGTAGAAGTGTCTGACGACGACTTTGAGTATAATGGATGCCCGTATCGTTTTGAGCCAGAATATACCAACGAGGAGCTATTTGAAAGGAGGATGCAGAGGGAAAGAGCCGAACAGCTGGCCAGAGAACAAGCAAACACTGCACGTCCACGAATGGGGGCTAACTGGTGGTGTTGTTGTGGACATCGCACGGCAATGGCAACAGAGGAGAAGTGAGTTTCGCAGCAGATAATGTATGATTTAGGGGCTTCAATTTCTGGCCCTGTCTGCTTCTATGGCATGAGAGAAAAACGCCGTCGAATGGATCTAAATTGCTCGAAAACGGCTCCGAGCTCCACCAAAATTGTCTGGGTGAGTCTACTAGCGTATTTAATCCTAAAAATAAGGTCCAGGTGTCAAAAAACCGAACTTATCCTTTAAGGCATGTGGACAACACATCCATACGATAAAATACTTTTGCAGATACTCCAAAACTCGTCTGTGTGTGTGGAGAGCCCCTGAAAACACACTTATATTTGATGAATTTTGGCTAAAACAGTTAAATGTTTGAGTCATGGATGAGAAGTGAGTGTGGTTCCCTGCAAAAACTAAACTCTCAGATGCAGAGAGTTTCAAGCTGTGTGTGTGCAGAGGCTCAATGCACTGCCTGTCAATACCTCCTGGGCTTCAACTTGTGGCCGCAAGACTTCTGTAGTGTATTTCGAAGTAAAAGTCTGATCTACTGTATACAATGGTAAGACTACCCGCATTTTGACATGATGCTTTTATTCTTAAAGGGTTTCTGGGGTCAGCTCTTCAGTTATCGTTGTGACTCACAAAGTCATCTATTGCCTACCCGTCCTCTCCAATAAACTCTCTTTAGTTCAATTTAAATTACAAAAGTGATGTACACGCTGTTTAAACCATGTAAAATTATTGTTATAGTGGTAGTATTTAATAAGATATGTCCCTCTTCACTCCCTGTCAGTCTTTCTTTGCCTGCAGGGTTTTTTGTGCATGAATGTCAGGTAGATTCCTGTTTGTAATGAGATAATTTCATCAAAGCACAATTCCTGAAAACTTCCAAAACAGCTTAAACCACCTCTGTAAAGATAAAACAAATATCCAAACATATGACAAACACATGAGAAATACCATGATTGTCACCATGTTTTAAGTTTACCTCTGATCTTGTGGACTTTTGGCCTTGTTTAGAATTGCTCTATTAATGGAGGAGACAAGTTTGACACACTAAAAGGCATGTAAAACTCAAGAAAGCATCATATTTGTTCTTTAATCAAATCCATCCCAACCTCTTACAAGTGATCCAGATGGTACAACGACTGCACCAAGATTCACAGGACTCAAGTGCTCAAGTAATCAATTATGATGTGATGTTTGTGCTAAAAATAGCCACTTGATGACCAGCGCTCTTTATGCTGGGCAAATGGCATGGTGTAGCATTATAATCTGAGGCCAGTCACCAGAATCAGCAAAGGATGATAAGCAAGAAGTAATAGCAGGTTGCAAGCCCCTGCACAGCAACACAGCAAGGTGGGAAGGCTGCCACACCGGGCAAACAGCCGCTCTGCACTCTGCTTTCCTCTGTGAGTGTGTGTGATTTCGTGCATCACACGAGCAAACATTTTATTGCTGCTCACTACTAAAAACTGAACAGCAACACAATTGGATCAATACACACTTCATTCAGACACTGCAGGCATTAATACGCACACTACACACTTTTCTAGCAGTGTGTGAACGCCTGTCTGAGTCATTCTGCTCCGAAACCCTGAGCCACCACAAATAACCCCCCTCAACATCTACATCCAGGGAGGCCAGACAATCAGGACTCCATTAATAAGCCTGTGCCTCATCAGCAAGCTCATTATAGCATGGTCACTCCAAAGACGGCCCTCCAATGCTACAATATAGTCTGTGTGAGAATGACGGGCTTGGAGGAAGGAGAGAGAGAGAGCGAGAGGCAGAGGGGGAGTCTTCGTTGCTGTGTCCTCTATGTATGTCTGGGCTAAGCTTCTTTCAAGTGATCCACCGCCCACAGCGGCGCTCCACTTTGCAGCTCTTTGAATGTGGGATGATAATTATAAAGGGACTTAATGTCTCCCTCTGCACTGGTGGAGGGACCGCCGCTGGAGAGCACACGACACACACATACACCTCTTATAGACCCTACCTGTTCAAATAAAAACACACCGACAGGGCTGACATTCAACTTTGCACTCCATTAATCATCAAAACAAGTCTACCACCAAGCTAACAGCTATTTAAAGCTGTATTCAGGCACAGCAGTGCTCTGAGCTAAAAGCTAACATTGACTTCATAACACAGTTACACAATGCCAACATGCATGGAAGGTAAAATGTTGACTGTGTCAGGAATCTTGAACCATGCAGACCAAAACTCTGCAGAAAACAGGATATACGAGTAAACTGCTGGACTGAACAAAATAAAGGAAGGTAGGTACAGCAGGTTGAGTGCGATGTTGGGTAAGTAGGCAAGTAGTTAGGTGGGTGGGAAGATATGAAGGTGGGTTGGTAAATGGGTGGATAGGTAAGTAGGTAGGTAGGTAGGTGGGTGGGTAGGCACACAAGTATTACAAATTAATGGATGGATGTTTTAAAGGATGAATGTAAAATGCATAGATGGATGCTTTAATGGAAGAATTAATAGAAGGAAGAATAAATAAAAAGAAAAATGGACTGAAGGATAAATGGATAAATGGATGGATGGCAGAATGGATTGGAGGCTTTCTGCCTATCATCGTCAATTTAAAAATGCAAGATACAAAAATAGAACCAGTTTTGTGTCCACAGACACGTAAAGTGGTGTTTTTAGCTTGTGAAAAAGTAGATAAAGCTTTATCGTACAGTTTATTAAAAAAGTTGGATATAATGTAGCTGTAATCCAAAAAGCTACTTTCAGTTACTACTCCATATCCGTATTAACATCATTTTTAGCATATATATTTTCATTTTATTTATATATATATGTATATATATATATATATATATATATATATATATATATATATATATATATATATATATATATATATATATATATATATATATACATATATATATATATAAATAAAATGAATTCTGCCACACACAGCACCAGACAGCTTGAACTCACTTTGGGAAAACTCTGTGTTGGGGTGGGCAGACAGACAGGGGGGAGCCTGCCTGCAGGAAGCTCAGAGGTTGAAGGATATCAGAGCGACATATTCATCAAATAGTCTACTGGTAGCTCCAGACAGGGAGAGAAGCCTTGTGGAGACTGATAACAGCCATATCTGCCATTTACTTCTGCTACAGGCATCCAGAGGAAAGGGGAGGCCTGCCAGGGTCTCTGGAAACGTGAGGATGTGTGCCAAGCATCACACTGCTTCTCCAGTCCACCTACACGCTGGTATGACACAGGCTTGTTTTTGCCTTGCAAATACAAGAAGGGGGAAGGCACAGACTCAAAGAGGAAAAAGGGGAATGCGTGATTGGACGCTGGGGAAAATACACACGTTGACACCTAACAGATTTTAACTAAGTGAGATTTCTTCTAGGCTACATACCAGACACCTGCACTGGAGTGTGACAAGAACAGAGGCACACAAAAGGAGAGGAAAACAAAGAGGAGGAGGAGGAGGGGACCAACACACCATCATGACTCAGGAATTGAGATTGCCCCTCAACAACCTCAGCAACAGAGCCCGACAGCTAGCCCAAATAACCAATTAAGAGCAGAGGACAGGAGCCAGCAGAGGCAGGAGGAGAGACAGAGAGCGCCAGGGAACAGAGTGGATTTGACAGTGCTGCTGTGAATCCCTATTCAGGATACCCCTGCTGACAGCTGACAGCTCTGGATCATGTTTCTACCTCTTCTCGCCATGAATGCCCTTTAGTCAATTTAGAGAAGAGGTCTGTGTCAACCTGCAGGTAAAAAAAAATGAGATGAAGTGAGAAGCTGCTGAGACATTTCATCTCTGTCTACTTGGTTCTCCTCTGTTGTCGTCCAGAGTATTTCACTTCATTTGCAGTGAACAGCCCCTCACACGTGCTGACATGATTTCCCCTTGCTTGATCTCCCACCATGTGCCAAAGCTGATGAAAAATGTGATTTATCAAACGTCAATCAGTTTACGAACCTTGACACATCTGCATTAAAGACTTGGCAAAAAAAATCATGACACACATACCTCAACATGTGCTAAAACTGACACCATCTCTAATCTAAAAAAGCCTTTCAAAGCCTCCTCTCGCTTCAGAGGCAGTGATACTCCAACTCACAGAGGAGTACTGATGACTTCCTATCATCTCTTTTAATGAAGCTCTTCAAAAACAGCACTACATATTACAGCATAAGCATCTATAAATATCTGCTCTCAACATTAGCCACCCATTCCTGTGCCTACCATAAAGAGCAGTCTGTAGAGCAGCCTCCACGCTGCTGTGGCCTGCCTTTGCGTCCTCCTGGCCAGGGAGCAGCCTTTCCTACGCAGTCGGGCTCCCCTGGATGTTGGCATGCCGCCTACAGAAACAGTGTTCTGTATCGTAGAGAATGTCAAAGAGAGCTGACAGATGTCTTCCCCAGCTTGGAGATATCTTTAGCTTAGTTACATCCACTTGTGATTTTCATCTGACGGTCAGTCAGGACCCTCCTCAACTTTCTCACTGTCTTCTCTTTTCCTGCTCTCTCGCCAGTGTCCGCCGAGGCCTGTCTCTCTGCTGGGCCCCAGGTTGTGGAGTCTCAGTCGAGTACACCTATGTCTCTGAGATAGAGGGAACTTTGATTCGGATGGAGTCATTGATCCGGCACCCTGCCATTCTGAGAGCGTAGGCAGAGAGAAAGTGCTTGCTGCGGGCTTGTTTTGCATATCAATCAGTGGTGGACAGTCAGGCCACTTGGTTTGTGCAAATAGGGGGAATTCTACCCCCAGTAACTGTGTCCTCTCTCACTGTTTGTCTCTTTCCATTAGTGTTTTTTCACCCCTATTTCACATCCTTCAACTTCTCTCCATCTATTTGTCACATGATTTCCCCACACACTTTTCCTCTTCCTCTAGTTCTTCCCTCCTTTTTGGCTCCATGTGACCTTGGTGCAACTTCCAGAGGGCTGAATGGAGGGGCTGAGGGCTGTATCAGTGTCCAGTCTATCAATAGGCACAGTACAATGCAGACTGTTCTGGCTTGTTACCTCCAAACACAGAAGAATGGCTGACTCAAAAATGTGAGCCAGTGGGGGTATCAGGGGCAGGAATGCTAGCGATGGCATGACATGTATCATTGCCAGAAGAATTTTCTTGTAAAATGAATAAACTGATGACTGGTTTGCCAATGAACACCTGACTTGTTTTCCAAACTGTCAAGCAGAACTGGATTTGAGAGCTCATTCCTTCTGTGAGTAAAATATTAACTGAAAGGATAACGGTAAACCCAAACAAAAGCCTGGCAACTTTCTTTTCAGAATCCTAAATGTCATTTCAGTGTCATGTTGTTGGCTGAGGTTCTTTTAACTGGTCTTCCGTCTGAACACAAAAGTATTTAAGAACAATAAATGCCAAAACAAGAAGAGAAGAGAATAGTGGTGGCATACAACAATGGGGCAAGGATGACACATTACTGTAGGCCAGCCTGGAAGTTAGCATCATGCTGGTTCCCTTGACTAAAAGCTTGTGGGATCTGCTCTTGATGAGGTCTGTGGTGAACAATATAGACCTTTTCTTTGTAAGCTAGGTTGTCCTGGCATGGCCATGCAAAACAGAACTGAAATTCAGCACAACAAAAGTGGAGAACTGTAAGAGTTCTGTATCAGAAGGGGTTACACGCTACATCGTATTATTCAAATACTTGTGCACATGTCTGTGTGCTGGAGTGATGGAGGTTGTTGTCTTAAACACATGCAGCTGAAGTTTACATCCTCCCTGTGGTTCCAGACATATATGCCATTTCCCACCCTCTCTCCTCTGTTTACAACACTATCCAAATCATTTAAATGTACATTTTGTTTAAACTGGCTTATTGCAAAAATCTGTAAATGAAAAAAATACATAGTAAGACAAAGCAGAAAGCTACAGCAGCTCAAGATAAGTATAGAACTGCCACAACGCTCTTTTTTTTTTTTTCGTTCAAAAAAGGTGTAGGATGAGGCATTAAACTTATCTAGTCCTACCACTTATTTTTCAAAATTGAACTCACACCCAAAGCCTGAGGCATTCAAAATATCACCAAATAATATGCCTTAACACAGCTACAGCAAAAGCAACAAAACCACAACATAACGCCTAAATGGCACCCACAGTTCAAATCATCTAATTTAATGTACATGTTGCAATAAAGTTGTATTTTTAAATTGAAAGAACTTCAGTTTCGCATAGGGGTTTAAGAAAATTTGCTACACCAATGTATCACAACATTCTGCAGTGCAAAATCACAATATATTATTATTCAGTATTTTATATAATTGTGGGGCTTTTTTATTTTAGTGCAGCCATCAGCAGCTAGTTGGCAGGCAGACACTGAGTCAGGTCATTTATTGATGTTATTTCATCCAATTCTTGCCGATACACAGCCCTAGTTTCTCATAAGGGCTGGCTGGGTCCTTGCAACATAGACATGAACGACTGTCTGCTGTAACTGGCAGCCAGAGGCTGAATGAGAATGCTGCGTAAATTTCTAAATATTATTGATCTGTAAAATATCTGCAGTGCAATAAAAAACAACGCTAAAAGATAACACCAGAAAATATATTAGCTATCAATATTTTCTTCCAACCTTACTTGGGAAGAAATAAATATAAATAAATGGCCAACCCAAGTATCATCATTAGCCACATTCATGCTTCCATTTCAAGCCATTATATTTAAGTCTCTGTGATGCTTTGCCTCCACCACAATCATTGCAGAGATGTGATTCGGGGAACGAGTTGACCCTCAATTTGCACCATCTCCAGGGGAGTATCATCAAGGGAGAGGATGTATGGGAAAACATGCGCTATGTTGCAGGCATTAGATATTATGTCCTCACTGAACTGACAAGAATGTCTCGAGGTGTCATGATGTCAGAGCTACTTTGTGGTGCTTTCGTGTAAAGGCACCGTCAAAAGAGCATTTTTGTGGGAAACCCTGGTAGTGAGAGAAGACACTGCCAGAGAAAATGTCCAATCCAACATGATTTGCATGTCAACACAATAGGCAGAGCAGTGTGTAGAGTGGATGCGATGCCTGGTTCCAGCTAATTTCTGTTTATCCAGCCAACTCTTAGTTGATGCAAACTGAGGCCTCCATGTTCCTGTTTCCTGTAATCATATGCACTCTCTTTGGAGGATTTTAGGAGTCCCTTTCTGACAAACTAAACTTTAAGTCTCATTTGTTTCATATTCCAGTTCTGTTTGTCTCCAAGACTTGGTTGTGAACACTCACAAGTTCTGTCCTGCTGGAAGGTTTGCAACATCAACACTAAACACTGTCTCCATCTCTTTTTAACGCTCCAGTGGAGTCATTATGAACAGGGCTCAGTCTGCTTACAGATGAAACGCTGCTCAAATCAAAGGAGAAGGCTTCCGACTTATCGAAGGAGAAGCTGCATCCTAAGTAAATAAACAAACAAATATAGAGAGGCAGAGGATCAAGAACAGAGGATGAAATACAGGCATGTCCCTGGAGCTGGCTTTTACCCATCTCTTACTCAAAACAGCCCTGTCATGGCACTGAGAGAAATAAAGTTTCAGATAGAGAGAAGCGAGACATGGAGGAGGACCAGTGGCTAGTATGCAGGAAGGCCGGTGATTCATTTGCCATGTTAGTGGGCCAAAGTGCCATGATGCCATCCTCCTTTCAAAGCTCAATAAAAGCAGACATAAGCTCATAAATCAAATAAATAGAGGGGAGGAGAGAGGGAGGGCTGGGACGGTTGCGCTCCACTCAAGCCCATTTACGCCTTTTATTATTCATCCTAAACAAATATTATTCCACCAAGTCTCAGAGGACTTTGGGATAAGAGTGTGTTTTAATAATGAAGCCAGCTTCAGATTAAAGCACCCATTCTGCCGAGTCCCCAGGCTATTCAAATCCACTCCACTCCATGGCTGCAAGTACAAAGGCAAAGTAATGAAACCACTAGATGCTATTCTCACTCTACCGAGGTGCCTACAGCTAAATAAGAGTTGAAATGGAGAGGCTTGCTGCCAACACTTAACTTAGCTCAATGGCAAACATGGCAGTGGAATAACTAATGGCTTCCTTTGCGGTCTCTTTTACCCTTTCTGACCTGGAAATGTTCAACCTGGTTGATTTAGAGGCAAACACAGCACTTTGAACTACCTACACAACACAACTGCCAAACATGGCATCACTCTCACTTCAGATAACAGACCTACTGGGTGCACAAGGTGACCGTAAGAGAGAATAGATGTCCATAAAGACACCAACTGCAAGCCTGAGCAATACACTTAATTCTAATCGAGTCCTATCTAATACTGCTGAGATAACCTTTACAGATAGCAATAAAGGCAGAGTAACAAGTACCACAATGACCTTTTGACCTGCTCCCTTCTGCCTGGGCTATCAATCTCACCTGTGAACAGTTTCATTGAAAGATCACCATGATAGGGTGAAAAAAGAGGGCTTTCTCTAAGACATGTTGAAAACAACATTAAGAGGCTAAAGCCAAGTAAGCAGTTTTGAACATGACTGTCTAAGTGTCAAAGTCAACAAGGACCTGTCGGCATGTTTGCATGCACAGTTAGGTCCAGCTAAAGCTTTGCTCATTTTAATACTTAACTGGACTACTGTCCCTATTCCAGTATAGAGAGTATGCACAGGAAGTCACAGTCAGCACAAGTGAATGTAACGTCACTCACTGAGTGGCAACAAGCACGGATTGACAACAGTAATCAGTGGGAAGTAAGCTGTCAAACACTTTAACTCAACTAAAACGTTTCAAGTTTTTTCACTATGGGCAGTGAAGACCCTAAGCTGATATTGTTGAAACAGAGCCCTAACATCAGGTTTATAACAAAGATGAGGCCGTGATGTTACAGCAACTGGTATCCAATCAACCCCCGTACATGGATCCAGGCAATGAGGAGTATGGCCTATACCTTTCTCTCCGTCCTCTGGTTTTTGCTATTTTTTCATATAATTGAACATCAATAACTTGAATGATGAGGCACTGAGGACAAATGATTATGTCTTTATGGTCATAGCCGACATAAAACCCAGAGAAGTCTAATTACAATGGCTAGTTTGTCAATAAACAATCTTTAAAAAATTAAGTCCATAGAATTCAGACAAATTGATGAAATGATTAAATTGATATGCAAATGTTTTAAAAACCAAAAAGTTTTCTTCTCCATGTGGACAGGGCCTTTATGTATGTAAAAGTGACTGGCTGTGAAGCTATTGTGGCAAATCACTGGGAAGGGGTCTGCTGCATGCGGGTCCTGACCCAAGGTTAATTTCAGTAAACAGGTAAGGTCACTGTATTGAGTGTTGAGGTTTCAAGCAGATGTGAGCTTGTGATGTTGGCCTCATGCAGGACTCTAGACAGAAGTATTTCTGACTTTGCTGTGCTAGGTAGTCAAAATGCCCCTTTAAAACAAGTTACTATGGGACATGCTTACAAGTTAGCAAGCATCTACCAGGGGCTATGTCTGTCAGCAAAAACATTCACAACAACACAGCTCTACTTATTTTATGCTTTGCCTCTGGTACAAAGACCCCCTCTATCCTTATGACAATATACAAAGGCAGAAAACACTCAAATTCTGTAATGTTTGGCTACTTGTGACTTCATGGTCAAAGCCATGCATGAAGGCCGATGAACAAACTCAGAACACCTTACCCAGTATTAGTTCAATTTAGGTGTGTAAATGTAAGATCACCACATCCAGTATGGGTTCAACTGAGGTGTATAAGGTGTAAGTGTAAATCAGTCTCCAACTGCATTACCTAGGCATGTCAGTTTGACTTTGAGCTGTATCATTTCAGTATAAATAACACGTTCTTACGTATTAAAGTCAAATCCTTATTGAATAAAGTCAATAATTTTTGAGTTTCCCAATGACTACATTTAATTGTTGCTGTTTTAATGCAATTTTTACTTCTCTTACTATTAGTGTTAATTGTGCAGGCATGTGATCATCTTCTCTATCAGATCTCAACATGAAGTACAACTGAGGCTGATGGGATAGCCATTAGCTCTGCAGCTTTCTGGCCTTGTAGCAAATATATTTAAAAAAAACTGAAATAAAGACCTAATGATGGCTCATTCTGAACACCAAGGAGCACCTCGAAGTGATCATGTTTCATCCTCTGTGAGTCATGACTGTCCCAAATTTCACAGCAATTCATCACATTTCTGAGATGTTTCAGTATCAAACAAATTGGTGGGCCAATCTACCATCCCTGGAGCCATCCTTCAAGCATGAATAAAACTGTAGCTAATAATTCTTATACACTGCACATGACATTGTAAATGCATGCTGTAACTAATTAGCTCTTTAGAATTAAGACTGAAATGCAAATATAATGTAAATGAGAGGAATTTGAATTCTCTGACTGTGAAACTCACATTTGTGAAGATATTTTTACCAAACACAAGCAGGAGGATGTGGGAGTGGTGTGAAAGTTAGCAGCTCAGGGTGTGTACAGCTATAGTATCAGCTGCTACAGCTATATCAGTCCTTAAGAGAGAAGACTATAAAGCTATAGTTACCGGCTGCTTGTCTCCTTTGATGTCTCTGTGACAGGACAGGCAGGCTGCCACATCCTGAGCCAGGCAGGCCAGCTTGTCCTTGAGCAGGCGCCCAAAACTGAGCAGCACGGAGCACAGGAACAGGTCCTTCTCCTCCGCCTCGCAATCAGATGGCCAGAACCAGCACATAGTAAGGAGGGAGCACAGGGCCTGGACGGGTGACTGGTCCCGCATAAACAGTTCGATTAATGTGGTAAGGAAGAGGCAAGGCCGAGGAGCTTCCTCTTTCACTGCTGGGGATGTAATTGGTATGACGACTGCCATGGCCACCCCAGGCAACCCTGCTGTGGTCATTTTAGCCAGATATGGGTCATGTTGGATCCAGGTCTCTCAGTTCCTTCAAAGTTTTGTATCTCCAGCTCTGTCTTCTCCAACTTGTTTACAGTGGACTGAGCTGACAAGAGGGTGCTTGTGTTAACTGAGCCGACAGCAGTAAGCTCAGATTATTAGCCTGCTCACAGCCAGATGGTGGCTGATGAGCTTAGTCATAACGTGCACACACACCCCCTAAATTACCCCCAAAACTCCTAATTCACAGACACGCGCAAAGCAGTCAGGGGGAGCAGATTCTCTAAAGTTTGGGATGGAGGATGGTTGTAGCTCCAAGGAATTGAGGATCATGTTTGAAGAAGATGACAGAAGCTAATAACTGTAGGCATCTTCCCTATCTTTTTGAAGTCTTAGGACTTGCGATCAGAAATGAGAATCAAATCTGAATAATTCATCTTTCTCTTAATTCACAAGGCTTTGAAAACATGTTAAAATACAAAAAAAACTCTTAGACTCCTCCTGTCCATAAAGAAAAGTTAAAAAAGTAAGATTAAAGATGGGGTGAAAGAGGAAGGGGTAAGAGAAACAGCACAATGTTAAAGTCAGTTGATGTAGGCCATATGCTTTCGCTAAATTCAGCGGAGAAGCCTAATAACATTTCCGCATAAAATCAAGTAAATTGAGCCAAATCTCTCCGCACTGACAGCCAGACAGGGAATGGCTCCAGTCATTGCTCCCTTCATAAGTCCACTTAAATGCTCTTACTGAAACGTCTGGTCTGGACAAAAGGAAAAGAGGCTTAATGGGTCTGTCCGATGTTTAACCTTTGCTTTAATGCAATACATTACTGGCTATTTTACAATGGGTAAAATAGATGGCTGCTATTTATAGAATAAATGGGCATCACAATTTTTACAACCTATTCTATTTAACAAGTCCACTAGAGAGGCATGACACAATAATGTGGAATTTATGTTATTTTACTAGGCACATTACTGTACTTTGATATATATGACACACAGACTAAGGTGACTTGAGGAGTGTTTTCTGAGTCTGGTTAATGCACCAAAAAGGTTTACATAAATCTAGGAGCCTTGTGGGACATATTAAAATGTCTCAAGTAGAGGCACCCAGAACAATTGGGTGATACTTTTCAATGAAAATACAAAATTGGTTGATCAAATGCTGTGGTTGAAATTCAGTAAAACAGCATCACATTGAGTGAAATGTAGCAGCCTCAACTGTCAGCCTGAAAACAGCTCTGCTGTCTTATCTGCTGCATAACGCGGCAGCAGTAGCCTCGACAGCAGCTAGGAGCAGCCACAGTAAACTTCCCAAATCTTTGCTTAAATTCCCTTGAGGTGAAACGAGGTGTTAAAATCGTGTTGAAGCCAGAAGAACAAAAGCTAAATGGCTAACTACAGGAACTGGACATAACATTACTCAGCTCAGTGTTTGAGATGATGCATTCATGGGCTCATTGGTAAAATGATTCTGAGGTAGCGTAGATATGGTCCTGTTGGTGAAGTGAATTTTGGCAAAACATCTTTTGTCCTATTGGTAAACTGGCTTAAGGGCGACGCATTTATTGTCTAGTAAGTACAATGACCTTTAGACTTTAAATCTTTAGTCACACTGGTAAAATGACTCTGAAGAGATTAATTCATGGCCCTGCAGTTTAAAGGACATCTGGTTGATGCATTTATGGCCCAGAAATTAAAATTACTTTTGAATGATGCATTTATGGCCCCCATGGTGAAATGACTTATTGGTGAGGCAATCATTATTCCATTGGTTAACTGACTTTAAGGTGATGCATTTATGGTCCCAAAGATCAGTTTACTTCTAGGGGATGCATTTATAGCTCATTTAGTAAAGTGACTTTGAACAATGCTTTTATGCTTCCCTTAGTATTAGGACAATTAGATGATGCATTTATGGCCCAGTCCATTGCAGGACTTTTGGGCAAAAAATCTATGGTCCAGTTAGGAAAATGACTTTTGTGTGATGCATTTATGGTCAGGTTGGTAACATGACTTTAAAGCAATGAGATACAACTGGTAAAGTAAGATTTCTGGTCTAGTTGAAAAATGACAGTGAGGGGATGAGTCGTGTCCCATTGTGCAGGCATGTGATCATGTGATGTGATGTTAAAATTATTTTTGGGAAAACATTTCTGATCCAGTGCATAAAAATATTGCTAAGTGATGCATTCATGGTCACGGCAGTAAAATGACCTGCAGGCACTGTGTTTAAAGTCTGTGTGAAAATGACTTCAAGGGATATCAAGGGTCCTGTGGGTAAAAGACTTCCAGATAATCCAATTATGGTTCTGTTGACTATGACTAAATATGAATGCTACCAATGTTTTTGTGCAATTAAGATCATGCGAAGAGATCTGCCTACATTTTTTGATTGAGCAGAAATGGGTGCATGAACTACTGCCATGATAGCCAAGCAGACATGCTATTTCTACAAATATTGTATCTTAGTTTGAAACTCTGGGATTGTGGCAACCCATGACAGGAGACCCCAAATCCAAAATCCTGTTTGATTTTATGAAATATCTTGTCAAGTCTGGTTCAAGGAAAAGAGAATCAATGATTACATTTCCCTTAAATCACATAAATATACCATCTGACCATTTCAGCTTTACATTTTGAAACATGGCTGCAACAAATCACTTTCACAATCCTAAATTTCAGTATCATCCTTAATATTTGAGCTATCTCAGCATTCCAAATGTTTGAACAGTCCAACTCTGGGCACCAGGTTTATTGGGCATCAATACATGTGCGTGCTCTCCCAGCAGTGGACCAGTTCCATGTGGTGGCACCAGATCATGCCAGATTACTTCCCACGTCCCTCCATCTGTCTATTGCCTGGTACTCTCTGGGTCTGTGTTCACATGTATGCGTGAGAATGTGTAGATGACCAGCCTGCCAACAAATCCCCATCATGCCTCTCCTCAGTGGCTGATCTAGCGCAGATTAGGAGAGGCATGAGCGAATTGGAGGCTGCTGTTTTGATTGGGTTAGATGCCTCCTTACGAGTGAATCACTTTTGCTGAAGCTTTGCATGTCGAATCAATTGGATTTCACTTCCGGGAGTTATCCAGAACCAACTCTACAAATGATTGCTTTAGCTTATAATTGTACTGCAACATTGTGTTAGACCAATTTCCACTGTGCTCTAAAGGCACCAGAAACACAATCAGCATTTGAATGATAAATAATATTGTTTACAGTGCAGCACCTCAGAGCACAGCACAAACACACAGACCTCTCTAGTGTAATAGTTAGAATGCAAAAGACCAATTAATCAAAGGTATTCAATGTGGTGAGGCGGCCGATTACAGGCTGTGACAAGAAGCTTGAAATTAATGCCTCCCTTCCATCCATCTCTATTGACGCTGTGTGCATGCATGTGTGCACCTATATGCTGATACATGGCTCATTTTCTACCCGGTGACTCAATATTTCTCTTTCCACACCCCAGAGAACAAACTGATGGCCCTGCAGTGATTAAATCTTGCTCTACCTTACGACAAAAATTTGATTTACCAATATTTCCCCCATGTTTTTTTTTTTTTAAATCACTTTCACAGAGGGTGACTCTGCCTGATGGATTCTGAGGGCTTTTTATATTTTTGTGTCCTAAAGTGTGCCCTGACATGGGCTCACACATTCATAAACCTTCCTTTCCTGCCTGCCTCACACACCTTTATTCCAATCACTCCTCTGTAAAAGACAATTAGGGAGCCGAGTGTCAGCAGCAGTGGTGCAGTGCAGATCCCAGCGCAGTGGAACTGACTCACGTCGCCAGTAAACAAATAGAGGGAGGAAAAGAGAGAGCAGAAGAAAAGGAAGGCCAGTGGTCCGCTCTAACCCACCTCCTTGCCAACCTATAGGTCAAACACTGCATGGCATCTCCTGACATGGGCAATTAGACAAAAGACATAGCAGCCACTGCAATTAGCGACGCTTCCTGGATATTTGGCCTTATTTTACCATCAATGAATCATTAGTGATGCCAGCCAAACATGAAGGCCTATTCCTCTTATTTATTTAGCCCACATTACATAATGAGCGGGTTGGTGCCAAGCATGCACTCACTTTGCTGACATCAACTGCACACTCCAAACTAAGAGGACAAAATTTGAGCTGAGCCATGCAAGAGAAGGTGAAACGTACACAAGGCATCACGCCATGTCTACATCATTAACACATGGCTTTCCGTGATGACCACACACACTCATTACTGCTCCCAATAAACGCGATCGCAAACGCTCCCTCCTCTGTTGTATTAATACAGTGCTGAGGCGGAACTCCCAGCGGGACGTGCTCACGCTCAGATTAACGACTTCAATAAAAGTTGGTTTCCATATCAAAAACCTGACCGGATGTGCAACAACAGAAAGAACAGAAATAGGCGTGCAATCTGCCATAAATCCTCAGGGACGAGCGTTTGGCATATTTATAGAGGAGCTTTTATTTTACAACTGATTTTAGAGGAAATTAAGGGTTTTAATGATTGCAGGGGTGCTATTTTTTGTGTTTTTGAACAAGAGCCAAAGCACACAAGCTCCAGGACTGTCACAAGAATAAAGATGTCTCCAGGATTTAAATATATTAAGAACCAGTGATTTAGAAAAATACTGTATGTTTGTTTGGAGTTGAGGATGACAGAGGCATTTTAGAAGACTGCTTTTTTTCCAAGAGATTTGGCATGTTCCCCAGGCCAGCATGTTGTCATGTGTGTGCATGTGTGTCTGTAGGATGCAGTGGGAGTGTGACACGCCCTCATCTCTCAGTCTGTGTGACAGTAATAAGCTGTGTTTATACCCGTGGCTATGATAGAGTATCCTAATTATGGTAATGCTAAGGATTGGTGCCAGTCTGGTTTGTGACAGCCCCACAGCTGCTACTGTGAGTGGGCACTAACACACACACACACACACACACACACACACACACACACACACACACACACACACAAACAGTCAACACATGTGCACTTTTATCAACAATAACAAACCAGGGCAGAGAGATACTGTGGGTGGAGGAATGTAGAAAAAATGTATAAATTTCCTTTAGAGCAAAGGTTCTCAACTGGTCTAGCTTTAGGGCACCTACCACCATGCACTTAATGAAAAAGTAGGACCCAGATTTACATTTTTTTTTTGTAATCACCCAGATTTATTTGCTGAAGGACAACAGTCACTTAATAATGAAATTCTCTGCAGTAAACAAATAACTGACAGGGATAGTAGACTTATGGGTCAAGAAGATCCTCACAGTATGTGATAGCTCAGGTAAGGTTTGGGAGCACTTGCCAGGTCAGCAATTTTTCCTGCACCCCCAGCAGCACAGACCCTACTTCAGTCGTAAGTGTTTATGGTGGCAAGGGTGTAACGAGTACTACACCCTGAGGCTCTGGAAGTAAGAGACTCAAACCCCTTCAGCTACATTACCAACTGCCGTAACCAGCAGGTAGTGTTCCAGGATGGCCTGCATCGCTCCAGCTTTCAAACCAACTTCCCAGTACGTTTCGATTGGGACTTGAGCCAGCCATCCTCCGATTCCCCAGCCCAAGCCTTTATAGACTGAGCAACTGAACTGGAGGTTTGTGCGTAGTTTGAGTGTCCCTTGAGAAGTCTTGGCATATCACTTACACATGAACGGTCTGGACATATGTATGTGAAAGGACTGATGGACTACACAAATACATAATGTCCCCAGCCCCAGTGAGAGCTGGCTCAGGGCATAAAAATGTTGCATTTAAGAGCATTGATCCAGCAAAAAAACAGTTGAATAAATAGACAGGAGTAAACAAATATACTCAACAAGTACATCATTACTAACTAACTGAGGGGGATAAAAACACATTTACTGAGCACATGGTTGGATTCTATTTGTTCAAGCTAATTGCTTTCTTGCTTGCACATAATTCATACATTAACAATTCAAAGTTCTTGCAAATACATTTTTAGTGCTTTCAATCAGCAATTGCTCACAAAAGACTTTGGTGCATATATTATCTCATACAGAAGAACATGTAGGCAAAGTTTTATCACCATTTCATATACATTCTGTCCAAGAATAGCATGTAAATTTGAGTTATTTTCAAGGGATTTTTAAAATGTATGCATCATCATGGAGCATCAGCACTGATATTACAAATGAACAATATAGATGAGTCAAGACCTCAAGAAACAACCATGTCAACCAAAGTTAGATAAGGTTAAAGTAAAATGAATTGATTTACTGTATTCCTGCTTAGAACTTTTATATACAAATGCAGTTTAACCATTAGGCTAGTTAGTTGTATTTCAAGAGTCAATAATGCTGTTAAGCTACTGGATGTGTACTGTCTAAATTGCACAAATACACAGGTAATGATTGGATATATGGATGGTACTGGAGAAGAGCAGCATATTTGTGCACTGTCATCTTGCGGCAGTGTAGCTCGGGAGTAAGGGCTTGGGCTAGGGACCAGAGGCTAGCCGGTTCAAGTCCGGATTGAAACATACTTGGAAGTTGGTTGGTAGCTGAGGAGATGCAATCTGACTTCTTGGACAATGCTGCCAGATACTGAAGTTGGAAAACCAGCTGTAAGTGGGTACCATCCCTTTGACCCCGAGTCTCAGCGGGTAGGGACTGCACCCTAAACTTCATAGAATGTAAACACCTACAAATGGAGTAGGGTCAACATAGCTGGTGGTTGCCAAACCTGCATGTGCTCTTAAACCAGGCCTGACCTAGAACTGGCAAGAAGGAAGTCTTTTGCAAGATCAACATACTTTGCCAACATTTTCTGCAATCTGTGCTCTCTCTTTTGTTTGTTATGACCGATAAATCATTAAATTTTCTTTATTCCAGAAGCCCTTTAAAAGCCTTGTTTGATATATTATTCAAATGCTGTGATTGCTCGGTGCTAAATGGGTTGGAGCCTCATATTAGTCTCTGCCTGGAGGTATATGATCACTCAAACTGCCCTTTTCCGTATACATCAGACTCACACATAGACACACATTACAACCCATTGAAAGCAGCTCTGCTACACATTTTCTGGCTCCTGCCCCACCAGTTGAGAACACCAGCTTTCAAGCACACACTCACACTCTGTAACCCCTCCTACCTTGCTATGCTGAACAGGCCTGTGAGTGTGGTGTGAGTGAACATTCTCCCGTCCTACACACAGGGACGCATCATTTTCTGCTGCAGTGCACACATCTGGAAAGAGAGAGAAGGGACAGTGTGAGCATCAGGTTTAGTGTCACTCTTTATGGGGGTATGTTTGTGGGATACTGCTTTAAACCTATGCCACCCATTGCCTCTGCACTGTAGTGTTTTCATACTAAAGTACAGTCTTCTGCTAACCACAGACCAAAAACAATGCTGACGAGTTTTAGACTAAAACCATCATGGGAGCCTGCCAGTCGCCCAGAACTGAAGAATGTCTTAGTCTATAAATGGAAAGGCATTCAGCAGTCAAAAAAAGACAGAAAACGGCACAATGAGGAGCTAATTAAAGCCTCTATTATCTATTTCTTTGGTTTGACTGAAAAAAATGAAAAAGTACACAGCTTATTCTTCTTTTATTTGTCCAGACTTTGGCTACTGCTCTCTAAAATAAAGGTCCAAGGCTTGAACAGTTGGTACATAAAAGGACTGTTTTGGTGATTGCAGCCTTGAAGAAAGTCAAATGTGACGGCAGGAGAGAGTAGAAAACTTCAGAGTCTCTTGCTGAGCTGAACCTCTTCCTCTGACAATCATTGTCAGCCTCATGTTAGACTTCTGGGGCAGAGTTACACTTATCTAGTCATTTAAATTTGATTCACTCGTCTGATACGTTTGCATCAGACTGAATAAACTGAGCTGACAGACATCTTCCTTCTAGGAACGCTATCATGAAAGTGAGTGAGTGAGTATTCCCCACTGTAGGCATTTACCTCCCTGCCTCTTATCAGCCTGCCTGGGATCATCTGCCCTCTTGAGACAGAGAGGAAAACTGCAGGCTCTTTGATCACACCACTTACTGTAATGAGGCCTTCAAGTCATTAATTCCTTTGTGTTCAATTATGGCTGTAGTGGAGGAAACACTAATGAATTGCTATCATTAAAATGACACTCCATATTTTTCTCAAACTTGCTGTTTTTTTCCCACACTGTTTTTAATGCTTAACAACTGGAAAAGACAATAAAGACCAAACAAACAAACAAATAAATGGGAGTGTTTTTTTAAAGGGAGACATCAGCTTTATGGCTCTGATAACATTAAACACATTGAAGCAGAAAAGAGAGGTGCCATGAGCCAGTCAATTTAAGTCTGCAGCAGTAAAATTCCCAAATATGACCCCTGTCTAAGTTTTGTTAATAATGTATATATGACATTTACATGTACCTGCTGATTCATAAGATACTTCTTCATAAAGCTCCATAAAATAACCTTTTAGAGATCAGAATGTGAACTTCTAAATGTTATAAGCCCTTATTAGCAGTCCTTGCTTGTAAAGCATTTAACTGAATAAGTTATAAGTTAAAACGTAGGAATAGAGGAAGGTCTTGTGTCTGATGTCATGTGATACCAATCTAACCTCGGACAATACTGAACTTTTACATGGACACAACAACTAAATCATATCTTAACTAGATCATGCAGCAGATGACAGATGTGAGATGTAGCTGTCCCATAAGTTATACACTGTATTTAAAACACACCTCTAGCTGATCCTGTATTATACAATAGAGTTTCATAACTACACTGCTTGCTTTAACTAATACATTGATCCTTTATAGAGTGGTGCAGGGATGAGTCAAAAACGCAGAAGTGACTTAGCATGTAGCACTTCCTGGTTCCCAATCCCACAGAGTAAACTGGATTTAGATTACCGGTTTCAGATAAGTGCCTGATACAAGCCTGGTACTGAATGCACGCACATAAGATTTTATTGTTTAATGGGAAATAATAAAATGCATCTGATGTTGCCTGCTTTTCAATTTTAAAGCCTTGCTGTGTGTTTAAAATCACAGTTGCTAACTACCTGCTAACAAGGACCTCAAATTAGTCTAACCACCATGTTGAAGTTCCACAGTAGCTCACCAATAGCTTTTCACTTTCGCTGATTACATTTAAGCTTAAAAAATCGTGAAATGTAGGTATTTTCTAAAGATTATCACAATGAGCAGAAGATGTAAGTTTCATAATTTTTTGATATCTACAGAGTTTGTTATCGGCAAAAATCAAAAACAAAGTAAATAAAAAAGAATCCCATAAGCTTTTAGTGGGCTTGCCAGTGCAACCAGTGCAATGCTAACTTCCAGCCTACAAAAATACGTCATCCCCGCACCACTCTAGCAAACACTATTTATTTTGTTTTTAGGGTATTTCTAGCTAATAGTTGCTTTCATTTATCTGATACTAGTGACACATGAAAGTCAGACTGGGGCAAGAGGTAAAAATAGTCTCACTCAAACACAAATCATTACACATGATTTAATGGCCTGTATGCAGAATTGAAGCTCATTTCAGATTTGTTTCAAATAGAACAATATTTTAATCTCCTTTATTTTTACCAGTACCATTTTTCCCAATAAAATATTTGACAGCACCTTTATTTTCTTATGCTACATTAAAAGAGATTTAGAGAAACCACGATGGAGACGCAAGTTCTCTAATTATATATCCTTTTTGTGCATGGTGTAATATCAGTTTCTCAGGTTGAATCATATATGGCGGTTATGCCATGTTTCCTCCACGATGACAATGCATTGAACTCTTAACAGCAGAGGTGGGCATTGCGCAAGGTGGAGGGCCGCATATGGCCCAAGGGCAGCTAGTTGCCCACCCCTGATCCAAATAATTATCACATTTTATTTAAGAATAAAACTTCCACAGTGTGTTGCAGGCTTATGAACTCAACATGGGGGACATTTGCTGCTTTAGACACCAGTCTTGCTTTAAAGGTAAATAAAAATTTTACATAAACATTAAACATGTTAAAGTTAAAAAAAATGTGGTTTTCTTCTGATAAAATTTGCAGGATGGAACTTTAAGAGAGAGAGAAATAGCCAAGATTTTGCTGTTTTCACATTTCCACACTTTACTCTCCACTTGACCAGTCAAACTCCAAAGTCTTTTTCCCTCTATTCCTATAATCTTGAATGAAAATAGTCATCTAATCTAAATTGAATCGAATCTCATATTTTGCTCCTGCCCTTACCTTCAGAGTTAGGCCTGGACCAACGAATGCATCTCTACCGCTTGGGTATCAGCTGTGTTTGTCCGGCGACATGGACGACCTTACTGTTTTGTTTTGTCATCTCTCGTCCATAGTGAGATTAAAGCAAGCTGACAGGATACCGTACAACAGCAGTGATAACGAGCCCTCTGCGGTCAAACGCCCCTCACGGCCTCTCCTCTCCCTCTGGATGCACAGAACACTGAGAATTCATCTGAGGTCTCTTCTTCTACTACTGACTTTTGACAGTTAAGGGAGAGGATGAGTCTCTTCAGAGGAAGTAAAGATCTGCATGAGATCTTAACTGGAAAGGAAGTGTGGTGTCTGTGGTTAAGGCATTAAATTTGCTTATTTTTCTCAGCAAACAGAGCTAATGTGTGAAACTGTCTGTTGAGGAACTTCAAGGTTTTCATAATAACAGCATACTTCAAATGAAGAGACTCAGAGTGAACTAATTAATTGCGAAAGTCACCACAGTCTCAGTCAGTACCTTTACATGCAGTGAGGAAAGGCCTTTGAGTCCAATCTCTGGTGTTGGCCTTGAAGAAAACAGTCTCAAACTAACTTCTGATTAGCCAATAACAGAAAGAAAGGTTGAGCTGATGTTGAATAATGGTCTTACGCCTCCTGACGAAGAGCTACTCAGCGCCATCAGTCATGCCCCTCATTATATCAATTGGATATGTGAGGATATAGATAAATATATAGGATTCTGGCCCTAACATTTGTTTTAACAATGATTTAAACATGTTTTTTCTGCTCAAAATATGACTTTATAGCATGAAGTCTATATGCTGCTTCTCAGACAGCCCTAAGCAGACACTCAAGGAACCACAAGCTTACACCTCTGCATTGGCCTCACTTTGCAACACTGGTGGTTACTGCTTGGCTTTCACATGACCCCATGACCAAGATGAGACTGCTAATCTTACTTGTAATTAAAATTTACGCGTGGTGTAAGATTGAAATGTAAAAGGCTGTGGAGTTGTTCATATGTCTTAACTCTTTCAAACCAGTTAGCTGCAGAAGAGAGCTGATGGTGACTACCTGAAAAGGGGGCATTTCACCACCCACCATAGTGAATGTGGACATGCCTCCCTAAATAAATCAGTTCTCTGTCAAAGTGTGGCGAAAGGACAGAGCTCCAGTTTGAAAACCAAATCACACTAAACTTCATTGTCCTAGAACTTGTACTGACTATGGGTTTAGCTTGAAGTTGCGGCATATCCAGTCTGCTCAAAGGTGGAACAGCACAGCTTGCCAACACAGAAAACTGTTGAACTGGTGCCTACATATTTACCCAGAGCTGAGAAAGTGCTACCTCACTGGAGGTGCCAAGCGTTGCACTGCATGGAAAGTGTCTCTCTTTGTGGGTCTGTTTCTCTCTCACCATCTGCCACACACAAGGGTTGCTAATTATCAACTTTCAATTTTATTGTCAAGTGCTCTTATTGAGTGAAACCCCCAAAGCCTTTTAGTATGAATACATCCCCAGATTATAACAGGTTTTGTGTGACTTTATGTACCAGAGGAGGACTTGGCTCGGTGGTGCCTGCTGCGACCTTCCTGGTGTGGAGGGGCAGTGTGATTTGCTGTCAAGTTTGTCGGCGGGGGTCCGTTCCGCCTCAGGCTCAGGTGCAGCGTCTCCTCTGCAAACAGTGTCTGGATCAGTGCCAGGTCCAAGCTGGACACACAGCGGCCATTCAGCACCAGAATCTCATCACCTGGACGCAGACCTGAGAAAACAAAAGGCGTTAGGACAGTGTGATACTGGCAAAACTGACTGGACTATAATGTCTTCTTTTGCTATGTACTTATGTTTAACTGAAACTGAACTGAAACTCAAATCACTGCGTTAATTTTTTTAAAACTAAGCCTTTATTAAAAGGGATAAAATGGGGAGAAACTTGCAAGGGCGTCCATAAAGGGTAAAGCTTTCTGGGGCCCAATGTCATGGGAAGGGCCAGAAATAGTAAGCAATAGGATGGACCATTCTTAATTCAGGCAAACAAAATACTGAAAATAACTTATTGAAGGAAGGAATCAGAATCAGATCATTTACTCATGCTATAAAGCCAACAATGAACAGAACCATGTACACATACAGTAAAAATAACAGTCAGGGCTACAGTATGACGGAGGCAATAAATGAATAGCCAGCACCATGATTAAATTGCTTACTTGTACTGGTACCCCGCTGTGTGGCCCTCTTTGGTAATGAAAACTCACAAAAATCTGGCATATATAACACAGCAGGGTAGAACCTAACTTTAGTGAGTAATGTGTGCAGACGTGCTAGAACCAATCCAGGCCCATTTATGGGGCTCTTCAGCCCCATAGGCGATAAGAATATCAGAATTTTTTGTTGCATTTTTTTCAACTTTGCAGATGATTACCTTGATATAAAGTTATAGTATGAGGAAAAGGTAGGTTATGATTTGTTTCAGTTAAGGTGTCAGATGTTTTTCAAGCACATGCTGTCTGGTCCTCTCCCTTATCTCGTCTTAAATATGCTAAGGTGTCTTCTTGCACAACCTTGCATTGCTACAGCCTTGTGTTGCACGACACATAGACAATGAATGAGTTTAAAGGCAAAACCGACTACAACTGCATCCAAAGCTTGAAAATTCGAGAAAGTTGTACAATATGTGTTTTTTTGTTTTTTTACTTTTTATGATAGAATTTAGCACAATGTAGTGTTTTTAGTTGTGCACATTAGCTGCAAGTTTGATTTTTATGTTTTTTTGATGTTCCCAGATATTTTACACAAGCATTGCAGTTTGCCACATGTTCTTCCTAAGGCTGAAAATAGCCCTCTTCTAAAAAACTACCTGGCACGTGCTGTGCTTTGGGCATTTGAACAACCAAGTGTAATTAGTACAACCAATCAAAAAACTAATGAATGAGTTTAAATAAATTCAGCATTCAAAATGTTGGATAACTTTGTTAATGAAAATTTCATAAGAAATACAGATTTATGTCATATCTTATCAGGAATTGTAGTAAAATAAAAATGTAGAACAGACTGATGAGATACTATGGCATACATTAAGAAGGCTGTTTTTTATGTATATGAATTTGGTGTGTCTTGAGATTTTGGCTTTGTTTAAGATGTGCTTGGGCAAAATTACTTAAAAAAGAAAAACACTGGTGTAGACCATGACCAGAAAAAACTGGACCTCCATAAAATTAGTAAAATGGGCACATGCTAAGCTAAAAATAACACCTTTCTTAGAATTTAACTGTCTCAATTTTGTGATAAATTCTGTTTTATAGGAAGTGGGTAACACTGTTTTGAGGTCACCATATTCACCACCAACTAGCATACTTATGGGTAGTTTACTAGCTGCTTATTAGACAATATTGAGGGCTTATTAGTATGTAATTCTGTATGACCAAACAGATGGAAAACTACTAATTAGCATGCTAATAAGCCGCTAGTTAGTGCTGAATATGGTGACCTGAAAGTGTTACCACAAAGTGTTAACTGCATATTGATACAACAGCAGTGATGCCAGCGTAATTCATTCTGCAGCCCTAATGGAGGTGTTGTTATATAAAGTGGTATCATCAGTGTTATCGTGTGATGAGGCACCTTGATTGAACGCCAGTCCATCATGAAGAACTTCACTGACAAAGATCCTGCTGCTTTTCTGGTTATCTATATGTCCTGTCACAGCAAAACCTGGTGAAAGACAAATAAAACAGAATATTAGGGCTGGGCAATTAATCGAAAAATAATCAAAACCGACATTTAGACCCTCTAATCGAAGTAATTTACTCATGTCGATTATTTTAAATATTTTCCCTGTGTAAGTCACATGACGGCGACCCATCCATACAGTCTGCATTCACTTTTGCCCAGAGCGAAGGACGCGCTGTCAACATGGAGGAGACAAGCACTAATCTATCAGAGGACCTTGTAGCCAAGAAAAATACAGTCCCTGTTGTTTGGGCACATTTTGAATTCTGTGCAGGGGACATTGAGCAGAAAGGAGTTAAGTGTAAATACTGCAGGAAGACCATTTCAATGACCGTCAGTAACACCGCCAATTTGTTCCTGCATAGCATAAAATCATTGTTCATTAATCATAATCAAGGTAAGAGCTTCAATTAATCATGATACTGAGATTAGGTAATATCACCCAGCCCTACATAATATTATATATTATAAAATAATAATAAGACGATCTGTGGTCTCATCTGGTGGGTTTTGAATCCAAAAGCTGGAAAAAAATCTAAAATCTAAATAAAATATGTGTGAATGCACGTCTCTGGGCATTTTTAATATCCAAGATGCAGTGCTAAACAAATTTATATGACCACTTGTCATTCAAACAAGAAAATATAAATATTTTAGAAATCTTTCAAAAACTTGTTCAAAACTAAAAACATTAATGTTATTCTGCATACATTTTGAACAGGAATGAGGGATTTCAAACTGAATTCACATTTTTATACCTAATTTTGGCTCACTTGGCTTCTCTGAGAAGTCAGACATTAATCAAGCATAGCATTCAAACACTAAAACTAATTTTTCAGTTCAGGTCATGCAAGTAAATAACTAGAATTTGACACCCTAACCAAGAAATAATGATGTGCTTGACTATTTTTTTCTTGGTTTTTTTTTTGAAAACAGTAATTTTGATAATTTATGGATAACAATAATAATAATATCTTAGCATTAAAAATATCATTTTGGTCAAAGAGCCTCTACTGTATTAACCATTTAAAAAACAAACAAAAAAAAAAGATCAGGGTAATTTTCAATGCTGTTAACTTAGGGCAGCTGTAGCATAAACCCTACTATGGGTGGTAGTCATAACATTTGTTAAGAACTGTACATTTCATTTGATTTCTGAAAAACTTCACTTTCTAATTTTGTCAGGACAGCAAAAGTTTTCTCACTTTTTTTTACAGCAAACCTGACAACATTTTAAAGAAAAATGGCCAAAATGAATGTGTGTGAAATAAAATATATGCATGCATACCACACAGCTGTTGTCCCATCTAAGGTTTTAATTGCAACATTTTTCATCAAGTAAATTTGAATGGTCTTGTTATCCTTTTATTGGGATGTCTTTTTCTAGTTAGGGAGGTGGTAATGAGTTCTGGGGCTAGACCAGATGACAACCATTAATGCAAAGGATCATTAGGTGTGCATAAAATGGCTTTACAAAGTTGTTGGGCAGAAACCCCATATCTCCAAAATAAGTACTTTTCAGGAGAATACTTTGGAAATAAGCAGGTACTTTTCTGTTTTAAAGCACACTTGAAATAGGTTTAACATTCATAATACCCCACTCACAGATGTGGAGGGTGACCTGTTGCACTAATATATAAAAAATAAAACCAGGGAAAAGGAGATGTATTGTTTCTGCAGTGAATGCAGAGCCTCACCAAAGTCTCCACTGTCGCTCTGCCTGCTCATCTGCAGTGTAAACACATTCACTGGGACCACCTCCAACTGATCATTGACCTACAGGGTGACAGCAAACAAATCAGCAAACATTAAATAAACATTAAATAATTAAGCTCACAGTGAATCCATGTGTAATTTTTGCACACTCACCATATCACAGAGGAGCTCTCCGGGGGCCACATCTCGGACCTCCACCTCCTGTCCACCTTGTCTGTGCAGCCGGAGGCAGTGCAGACTCGGGTCCAGCTGTTTCACCTGTTTACACAAGAGAGCCTCAATGTTCAGTAAGTTGGATGCACAAAATCATCCAATATATTTTAACACTCCAGTGCTTTGTTTGACAGCTGCTGTATGATGGAGGTCTGAATTATTCAGCTGGTTTACACTCAGTGATGTCATTTTCAGTAAACCAGTAGCCACAGTGTGAATGTGTATGAGCTGCAGCTTTTTTTCTGCTGCTCTTTACAATCAGGAAACGACAGAACTGCAGCAAATGCTCCAACACGACATTAAACTTTAGAAAGAACACTCATGTCAAGACTAAACATAAAAAAGTAACATTAAAAGCTTACACTTTTATTTACATTCCTGCTCAATGATGCAAAAACATTATCCCCAAGTCATTATTATGGGTGGATGACTGGCACTGCTCATCACTTAATGCAGTCCACAAGTCAACTTGGAATATCAATTAACAGTAAACATGCAGAAAATGTCAAACTCGGCCATTAAGATATTGACAATTAAAGGATTTTTCAACAGAGAGCATGCATTTATGTTACAGAAAGGCACAGTACATTGGATTTGTAGACACTGAGAGGCATAGAGCTGAGACTGGTGATGGGAATCAGTAGAAAGTGAACTTTAATTCTAATGAATCTATTATTATAAAAAAAGGATTAAAAATGCTTGCAGTAGGGGTCTCTGCTTTTTTTGTAGTCCTTGTAAGCAATCGTCCTTTTAAACACACAACAATGCTTTAAAATGTGAAAGCAGGCAACATCAGACCTATTTCATTAAACCTGATTTAACATTAAAATCTGGTGTTTGTGTGTTCATTGCAAACCATTATTAACTGTATTAACTTTTGGGCTTCGAAATCAGAAGGTGCTGTATGCCAACTCACTTCTGTGTTTTTGATTCATTCCTACACCACTCCATTTAGAAAAAAAAAAAAAACAATTGCCAAGTCTGTCAGAATCTAACCATGCCCAAAACCATGCCCAATAAACCAAGGTGCATCCCAAACAAATTTAGATATAAAGAGGTGAATTCAGTTATAAATTCCTTACCTCTCCTTCATACTTGCCAAACAAATAACAAGAAATTTTTTAAACAAGTTTTTGAAAGATTCCTAAAATATTTATGTTTTCTTGTTTTAATGAGAGGGGGTCTAATAAATTTGTTAAGTACTGTATATAAACAGTAACTAAGGGTCAACCACACCACAAAAACACCACTGCTTATATTTTATCAACAACTGTTCTTTACAGCTGACTGATACCCGACCTTGCAGGCTGCGAAGAGAAGGTCAGCCGCTGTCTGGTCTCTTCTGGTGGGGACTTGGACCGTCAGTCGGTCTGGCATGAAGACACACGTCAGCACATCTGTGGCACTATTGATGTTGTCCCACACACCGCCCTCAGGAGGCGACATGGAGTAGATACTGGTGAGCACATCCAGCCTCTGACAGAGAGAAAGAGAGGGTAAGAGGAAGGGCAGAGACAGATGAAAGAAGGGTTAGAGGTATTAGATTGAGCAGAGAGTGAAGAGAAAAGGGGAAAAGGGGAAAAACCAAAGAGCAGGAGGGAGAGAATGGGAGAGAGAGGTTCACTTTGAGCAACAGCGCACAAATCAATAGAGTTCCATTAGTCTAAATGCTTGGCTGTGGATCAAGCAACGGATCAAAGATGTCATACAATTAGCCTTTCAGAAATTCATTTGACAACATGGACGGCAGTTGCTCCACATAATGATCATTATAATGACCGTGTACACAAGACGATTGGCAAGGGTCGACCGGAGGGTCCAGACATTCAGATGATATCTGCCCCATTCCTCTGGATTAATCTCATTTCAAAAGCCACAGATGATATTCTGACTCCAGTGATGAATAGGAACAATTTACTTCAAATCCGTCAAACTCTCAGATCAGCTGTTTGAATGTAATTATTCATTGGTGGCTTTCACAGTGAGGTTTGAGCTGAGGGAGGGGGTTCGCCCACGGCTCTGCCTCACAGGCAGTCATTTGGGGGTTTTGGTTACGACTCTGTGTCTCTGGAGGGAAGAGTGCCATGGCTGCCTTTAGGGGCTGTGGGAGACGCCGCTGTGCAGCCTTAAACTGCAATTATCAAGACCCTCCATCATGAGGAAGGGCTCAAACACTCTGAAAATGCAGAAACGCAGTGATTCAGCACTTATTCAGAAGATGATACAACTTCTTGGTTAATTTAGAGACAGGACCGAGAGGACCGTCATTGGAGCTATAAAGTGCTGCTTAAAAAGCATTATGGGATCATAAATATGGAGATTGCTGTGTGCCAGTTTGGACTTTCTGGGTGGTGTGCTTATGAAGAAGCTTTTTCTGCATTTCAGTAGCTGGCTGCTTTCTGTTGGTGCATCACCTCAAGAGGAAAGAGACCTTTTTTCGCTGCCAGACTAGAAGCCTAAAGGGACCAACTAAGGCTTCTGATTCAGAGCATCATTGAGCTGCATACACACATTCACAGAGCAGAGTATTATTTGTGTATTCAGAGAAACACAGACAAACATTTGCCTAATTTTCCGCCCAAATGTGCCCTGCCTTTCTCCATGAATCACTGCCAAAATAAAGGCCACCAAAGTTCTGACTAAAATCTTCCCGCCACCTTCAGTGGTGAAGGAACACAAGGTGCCACTTCAACGCTCTTCTGGTTACATGTGAGGTCATGCTTACTAATATAGAAAGTAAAAACAAGCTGTCATGGTTACTGGTTGCATAACAGTCCTGTTTGTGTCCCTGCCACATGGCTTGACTGGAAAACTAAGATTTGGTAGCCTGTGCTGACCTGACCAGCGCCTGACAAACACTGTACACTCATTCATGGTCAGGGAGGGCGGCAACAGGCCGACGGTTGCCTGGTCAACGTTCCACGAGGGGCTGCCAAGAGCCCAGTCCAGGCACGCGCCAGACTTCAACGTGCGCTCTGTGTGGTCAGGGCTTCAAATCTACTTACGTTTGCATTCAGCCAAGTAACTTAAACTAAAACTTCGGTCTTTCCTCTCACGTGTGGAAATTGTTATAGAGCAAGCCGTCCTCCACCCAGAAGCTTCTAAAGATGGAATGTGAGTAACGGACAATTTGGACAAGGCCGTGCGAATACGCCCTCCTTGCTCTGCTCTTTTTTCTCTGCTCCTCTCATACTGGGAAGCCCTTCTGCCTGCTCCTCAGAGGTGTTCAAAGGTGGTGGAGTGTGGCGAGGGGTGGTGACATGGAAAGGGGAATCAGTGTATCATGGACAAGAGTGGTAATATTTGACAGTTGTGTCAGGTGGTCATGCACTTTAGGAGAGAGGGAGAAAGAAAGGAGATGAACCTATAGGTATGTGTGCATTTGTAGGAATTACCTAGAATTTTTGTAAATCTATATATGTGTCTGGCTGACTTAGGGCATACAGGAATCACAAGGTTATTTCATATTACACTTTCACTGAGCTGTTACAAAGCTCCATCATAATTCCACCACTTTGATACTGGTGTCTCAGGTAGGTGCCACATTGAGGATTTATAATAAGCAGTGTTTGAAAAAACTGTGAACCTTCAACAAAGGATTACATACATAGCCATAGTACTAGGAAAGCAAAAACACAATTAATCCACAGTTCGTGGTGCACCTTGTGTTTTTGGGCATGGTTAGGTTTGACAAAGTTGGCAATCGGTATTCTTTTCTGTTTTTAAATAGAGTGGTGCAGGATTAATCCAAAAACACAAGTGAGTTGGCATATAACACTTACTGATTCTGAAGCCAAAAAGCATCAGACGAAAATGGGAAGTACTGGGAATACCAAACAAACTGTCACCCTTGCAAGAATTTGCATAAGAGTTTGATGTGTTCAGTTGGCTTAGTTGGTTTGACAAATCATGTGGTCTGCGATGAGGCACAGCTGTTAAGCATGTGATTGCCAGTCTTTCAGTCCTCACACAAATACCTGCTGAAACCAGTCTGCAGTGTGTACGCCTAGTCTCTTCAAAATCTGTAAAGACTGAGAAAGTTGTGTAGTATGTCCCTTGCTTTAGATGGACAACAATGCTCTGCAAAGCAAGTTCACTTATTTATTCTTGCTTATATTTGTTGGCATCAAACTTGTAGCAGAGGAGGGAAGACATTGTACACACAAAGGTTACATAGGGTGGCCAGCGTGTGTGGATGTATTTTCACTTTCTTCTGCCGTATGTGTCAGAGAAATCCCTCTGTTGTGCTGCGTTTATCTGCCTATCACTACAGCTGGAAGGTTGAACTTTCTTCCAGTTTACGAACCAACTAGTCACTTGGTATCATATGACAATTTTTGGGCTCAAAATGATGATTGCATTTTTCAATGAAGACAGTTATCATCCACACTGGTGTATTGTGTCAGCCCTACTTGGCAAGATAAATTAGATATACCAGTTTAGTTAAAAACAAAATACTGTATGTATCAATCTACAAACTGTGATGAAAACTTAAACTGCTGGCCTTTCATACATTTTTCAATAAACAAAACAAAATGTTTTCTGATGTGTTATGAACTTTATCAAGGTATTTATCACAGCTGTCTTTATTATTTTTTTATGTAAAGTGGTTCTCATCTCTTAACTTCAGTTAACAAAACTGGTATGAGGGCAGGCGTGGTCAGGCTGTGCACACATGCTTTATGTAAAGAACGGGGTCTCTAGGGTCTCTGGGGAGCTGATTTGGCGGAGTGGAAAGCAACCAAGCACATCCCATGTACGCTTCAGTTGGCCTGGGTTCAATTTCCTGTTACATCTCAATTACAAGTGAACTCAACACAAGATCATTTACTGTCTTATTTTTCAGTAGTTTTTCTCCAAACTTAGAATCAAGAGTTGGACCCAAAACTAAAAAATCCAGAACAGAGAGCTAACTTGACATTCTGAATCAAAATCAACAGAAACAAATGATCCTCATCTCCAATACTGACCTGAAGATAAGAGGTATATTGTCACCTACTGTGACAAACTTTTGTCTAGAATCAATTTACACCCAGTGCAGTAAGACGAAGCCAAATTAAAGGCCTCATTATGTTGTAGCTCAACTAAACTGCGCATGCGACTAAAAGTTAAGTGTAACTGGAGTATAAAAAGACCACCTTTTGCAAGAAATGAATAAAGGGGCTACATGGATGAACAGAAAAATGGCATGAATGCTGGACTTGAAGCAGTTGAGTGTCACTCAACTGAAAGAGTGGGTGGATGAAGGTGCTGAAAAGCAAACCTTTGTCAGGCATCCTTTTCTCGTTTTTAACCTTTATCAAGGCCAACACTTCAGTTTTATTGACAGGCTCCTGTATAGATGTGCCTGCCTCTGCTTGATGCAACAGTCTGCCATCATGAAAACTATGAAAAAGCTTGGGCACACCTTCAAGAATACACATCATTCAACTTCACTGCAAATATACAGAGGAGGAAGACTGCTTTTTGGAGTAATTTAATGGATTTAGTACCAGAATGGGACAACAGTTATCAAGACACAGCTGAAGACCTGGCAACAAGCAATACACTGTACACAGTCCACTCTCCCATCCTGAAGACTCCTCATTCTGCCTGATTCTAGCGACAAGCTGTTTTCCACGTCCAAATCCAGGGGACACCAAACTCTCAGCCACATTTTAAGAAACATTTAAGTGCCAACCCAATGAAGGCCATTATTGTTCCCTACACCATTTCCTGTTTGAAGTCATTCTCAAGGGCAGTTTTCACACTTGTCCCATTGAGCACAGACTCATGCAGTGAATCATTGCATCCTGTGGAAAAGCCATCTTCATAACATCCGTCCAGCTCTGTCTAAATGTGTTCATTATTCAGATCTGTCAGTGTTAGGCTTCCTCTAATGGTCTTTGAGGGCTTTGATGTGGTTTTATTTGAGGGAACAAGGAGCCAAAGATATTTTTAAAACTTCTGTCTTACAGATATTTACAAAGAATATTTTCTTGATTTCTGTCACTTTGAATAAAGGCCCGACCTGAAGCAGTTCAAGACGAACTTACAATGTATTAGGCTTGTTGTCAAATGAAACTTCAGAGCATTATCAGCAGGTGGGCTCCTGACAGAAATACTTTTAGCTTCAGAAATATTTGATGGATTGGATTAATATATTCACATTCCTTTTTTGTACAGTTGTAGGCAACATGTTGGTAAACATGGAAAGAATTCTGAAAAGGGGTTTGCTTATCAGGCATCAGTGTTTCCACCTTTATTCTTCTGCAGTGGTGGCCAAACACCCGCGTCCAAGCCCAACTTCAACTGGACATCAATATGGCTTATCACAGCAATTAAACTGACTCAAGATTGACTTGCTGCTGTAGTTTTCACAGATAAAACATCATGACATAAACTTTGACTAAGCCTCTTACCTAAAAATAGATGAACGCATTTATTTCTTTATTCTTAGTAGCATAAGTTACTGATTTCTTCAAAATATGGTTATCAGAGACTCTAACAATAAAAAATGTTTGGCCATTTTATCATAGCTTAAGCAACATGTGCAAGTTAAGCATGCTCCTCTTCATGAAGAGCAAAAGAGGTAGTCACCCCTTCACGACAGGGCATGACAAAGGCAGTGTCATCTATAAATAATGAAATGTTATCTAAAATGCTTTATACCTGTTTCCAACACAAAGAAGCTATCACAATGAAATAAACAGGTCCATTTTAGTTAAGTAGAAACTTAGTGCTCCGGGCAAAAATAGCGGTATCAGTATTGGTACCAGTGATAATGAGTTAAGGAATTTGTCATATTAGATATCAGCAAAAATCAAATATTGTGCATCCCTACTAATAATCTGAAAAGGCTGCTGACCCATTGTCTGTCACCAGAGACAACCAGAATCTGCACACATCAATCGTTAAACACATTACCATAAACGTATTCACACAAACACACACTTCACATTAGTGATTCTGGTCAACACTTCAGTCCAATGCCATCCATTAACTCAATTATGCTGGGAACTGGAGCCCTGTCCACACGAGACCCTAACCACAGTTCAGCTCCAGTAAAAATCTCTTTGGTGTCTATTTATCTTTCAGACATCGGCAGATCAACATGAAAGGATCCACCGCTTTGATCTGCAGCATGTAATATCCACACACACACTCATTGATCCCCTGTGTGTGTTGAAAACATCTTTACTCAGCCCACTATCAAAGCTGTGAAAGACAGCAGAGGTCAAAGTATCAGCAGACCAGTTTCTGACAAGGCCTCTTCACGCTGTAATAGATAATTCAGGACATTAAACGGTTCCACAGGATAGAAATGACAGATGGTGGAGGTATTTTTAGGAGATGCATCAAAGATCCAGAGACCACAGTGGCCTAAGTTAGCTAACAATGTGACTCACCTCGGTGCTCCTGGGAGGGCGGGCGAATGTTTGACCTCCAGCGTCGCTCTCAAAAATCTGAAATCAAGAGAAAAAAGTTCAGACTGAGGGGCACCACACTGATTGACTCATGAGCGATTAAGTGGCCAACAGCTTCAGCAATAGAGTATTAGACACACACTGCGCTATTATGGAGGTAATTAAAAACTACATGTGGTGAGTGCGGCACTTTGATAACGCTTCCATACGGCGTATGCAGCCTTTGAAGGTGCCGTGGTCGAAATACGTTGTGGAGCGGTGGATGTGCTGGAGTGGAAGGGGTGTGTTTGGACACTCTGTGGTTTTTATGTAGCCCGGAGATGAAAGAACACAGGCCGGTTACAGATGAGAGGAGGACAAGCACCCCTCCACCCCTCCATCTACACATCCAGCCCTCAGTTTAAACCTCTCTCTTCTTAATCCATTCTATCTTCCTTCACCTCTCCTCTCCGGCTCATGATTGTGCCGTGTGTTGTGTCTGGCTTAGCTCAGGACTGGAGGTGACACTGCGGCCCCAGAGGGCTTTAACAACTCTATAATACAGCTGTGACACAGAGTCATCTGTTATGTGAGGGTGTAACTCCAGCCCTCACTCAAAAAGCCGTCTGTTAACAGCTTTCTCTGAGACCCTCTGTCACCGGGCAGGAGCGACGAGAGGAGGCAAAGATGATGACAGAGGCAGGACATTTTGTTCTGGACAATAACATCTGAACCCCTTTTACACATGTGGAGAAACCCTAGAAATTTCCTGATTTTACCCTGGTGAAAAAAATCTTCCCCAACAATGAGTATGACCTACATAGAAATATCGCTACCAAATATCAGTACCAGTCTGTGATAATGAGCTTAAAAATATCCTAAAGGTGGCGATCGGTGAAAATCCAATACTGTGCATCCAATAAGACTTCAACTTTTTTTTTTCTTTTTTTTTTGCTGTTCAAATTTGTATCATAATATTTGGTTCTGGACAGGGTTGTGAAATTTCCGTAATTTTCAAAGTTGGAAACTTACGATGAGAATTAGCAGGAATAACCCTGGAATTTACTAAACTGAAGGTTGGCTCTTACCAAGGATTTTGAATATAGTTGGGAAAATGCATTTTAGCATAATCTCACCTAAATCTACCAGATCTCAAGCAAATATACTTGAGAAAATCTATGCTCTTCCTCAATCACATGCACATAGCACATTGCTTACTGCAGGGGTATTGCGGCCATTCCCTTTACATACTCGTGGCATTCCTCCATCACATGCAGAGATGATTCTTGACCCCTGGACTATTGAAGCCACACATTTGAGCCTGTGGACTACATACGGTGAAGCTGAAACTGACTGTTTAATTAAATAATTAAACTTGATAAAGTTATCCTTGTAAATAAACCTTTTGAAATGTAATGTTTTTTTATTTGTATTATTTTACATGGATGTCTGCCTGTAACAAAAGAAAATATTTATATTTATGTTTGGATATGATACAGTTAACTAAAATGACCCCCGATTTCCAGTTAATTCCTATGCATTCCCTTGAACTCCTACAATTCCCAAGGGAAGCTTCCAATTTGGTATATTTCCAAAGTTCCCCGGCTTAACTTCCCATTTAAAGTTTCTGGAAAGTTTCCAGAAATTTCCTTGAAATATTCTGTCTTTTGCAACCCCAGCTCTGTAACCCAGAGACTCTTTCAGCCTCGAGGAACTGCATTTTTTCCACATCAGCATTTACTTAATTTTCAATACCCAGAGGTTGCCTTTAGCGTTTTACGCAACCCCAAAATCCTGAGAATTTCTGAAACTGTCAGGGTAAGCTGCATGTGGGAATAGGGATGAGAGTTGGCTTGCAACTGCAATATGAGTTGTTTTCAGTCCACATTATTGCAGTTCTAAGTCTGGTTTCAAGAAGTTATTTCTTACAATTTCAGTATTAACAAGAGTTACAGTCCCACTGATACAATAGTTACACATTATATAACTATATGAGTATGTGTTAAAAGAAAAGTCAATAAGACTCAGGGCAATCTATCCTAAAAATCTTTTTAGAACTTTTCGAGGCTGCATCTGTGAAAAAGGCTGTTCGCCTTTAGAAATAACAACTCAAGCCAAAAAACTTGCAAGAATCCCCATAATATAAAGCACAATACACTTAGGTATGGGTGTATGGAAAAACCACAATCCCTTTTTCTGGGGAGAAGAATTACTTTTCCCCACAAAATAATCCCGTGAGAGCTTTCTTTACAAGTCAGAGAGACTCTTCAGCTCCTCATATGGTCCTGTGAACCCTCATCTAACCTCTGAGGAGCAGAGCACAGTAACTCTCCCTCCATAACACCAGTGCATTTATAAAGTGGCTGTAAACAGTGCTGCCTCACCGTAAACTGACTAATTTTAGAAAGCTTTAGCATCTCTCCCACAAATCCTCGGACCTTTCTGGCCTACTTCCCACAGCCGAGCACCGGCCAGCTATGCGACTGTATACAGAGCTCTTCTAAGACGGATGAGAGATGAGAAAAAGAGAGGGAAGGAGCTGGGAGGGGATAAAGACAGAGGTTGTCAGGTCCGGAGTCTCAGCGGTAAATGAGATTTAGTCTTAGTCAACAAAGATGAGTCAGTGTGGAAACTGTGGGAGAAGGACCGCCAACTAACTGTGGTGTTTATGCTCTGGGAGAGAGGACAGAGAAGAACCGTACAAACATAGAAAGAAAATGTGGGAGAAAAAACTCTCTGTTTAAATAAAGCAGGATAGAAATACGGACAAAGAGAGAGGATTTCTGGAGTACGGTGAAAAAATAAATGGAGAATGACAGAGGAAAGAACCAAAAGGAGATATCATGAAAAATTGTCCACACAGTTGGAAAACCTGAGGAGGTAACAACAGATTTAAGTGCATGAAGGAGACTTTGGCTCAGCAGACTGCCATGCTGTCCAAATCCTTCTTCAGTAAACACGTGTCCTGTCAAGACTACACGAGAGCAATGAGCTGATGATGTAATCTAAAATGACTACCAATGAATTACCCATGTAGAACATCAGAACTGAAACAAAATGCCTCTTGTTTAAAAGGGAAACACAAAAAAGCAGTAGCCTAGGAGAACGAAGTACTACTGGGAAAATACAGACCAAAAATCACATCTAAACAGACTTTAGGCAAAACAATACTAATTCTATTGCAATGACTTTTAAGATTGAGTTTTCACAATACCATGATGAGCTGGGCAATCAATCCAATTTTAATCATGATTACAATTACTGCCTTCCACAATCATGGAAACTGAGTAATTGAGAATAAAATATCACTGTGCCACATGTCATATTGTTTCTTTTTCTTTTCTCATTAATAATATTAGCTTTATTTTGAGGTATCCGTATTTTTTCAAATATATTTATATGTAATGCACATTCTTAAGTATTACAAATGATAATGTCAATGAGTATGTACATTAAATTAAAGCATATGATGCATGTTTTAAAATCAGGGTGTATTGTGTTTCATAATCACGATCTCAATACTGATTCTGAATTCCAGCAGCCCTTATTGAAATAGCAACAAAAACTGATGACTCAGACACCTGAAATTTGGCAATTTTTGTTTTCAATTATAAAATTAAAGATCAACTCCTGCAAGCTGTCTGAACTGGTCAAAAACATTTACAGTTTTTTCATATATTTATGTTGAAAAATATTCTGATGTCTTATATACCATGTGCTTCAAAATCATAACATATTGATTATTCTAATGTCCATTAGTAACATAAAGTACAAAAACTCAATAATCTTCTGTCATATTTTTGACTGATATAAGGGGCTGAACCATTTGAATCACACAAGCATATTAGCCCAATTTACACTGCCGTTTCAAGGCGTAACATTTAGCCCTCTGTGAGGTTTTGCCTCCACTGTGAATGTCCTGGAAACAGAATGGCGGGAACAAGTTGACCCCCTCTTTGTTCTGCCTCCAGAGGTAGTAACAGAGGCGTGGTTTTGGAGAGAGGGGGAACGTGGACTCAGTGGGAGACATGAGTTCTGCCTTTGTGTGTATGTGGGGGCACACGCCATGTCACGCACGTCCAAGCTGTATTGCAGCATTAACTGACACAGATACAACAGCCTCACAGAATTACTGTGAATCTCTCAACCGATTCAACAGGTGAAAATTACAACTCCTCTGATGTCTCCTTTCTTTTCATTTTTGCAATAATTGCAGCAATCACTTCCCATTAACAGTCAGCTTACTACTGTGACATTAAAGGCTCTGTTTCTGTCACCTTGGGGTTTTTTCTCACACACACAGAAAGAGAACATGTCAGGACCAGAGTAAAAAATGACACTGCAAACTAAAATTTTGGCACATTATATAACAGTGAGACACACAGACAGCAATGCGTGAGTAAAGCTAATAAAGCATAGATCACTACAGCTTAGATTCAGCTTATACATGACGCAGAAGTATAAACCAGCTTCAAGAGTCAACAGTCATAATTATTGGGATTGGCTTGATTTTGGGAGAACTTAAGCCTCTCTGGGGCTATATTTACACAATTGGTGAGTCTTTAACAGTCTTTATGCAAGAATCCAATACAGTTTCTAGGTACTTTGCAATTTGATCCCTGCAGCTTTCGTCTTGTGTGTCATTATTTGCTTTTATATTGCACACGGTTAATATAGCTCTGTTTGCTCATAAATCACTCTCTTTGTTGAGAAAACAATTCACAATATTTGGACTCAGGTGTAAATCAACTTCTTCTCAGGTTACCCTGCCTTGTTGATACAAAGTATATTCTATTTTTTTGTGTCCTTGGCTCAGTTTTTAGAGCGCATATGTTGCTTTACTTCCTTTCTCTGTAACCTGCTGCTGTAACACTACAATTTTCAAGTTTGAGATCAATGAAGTCCATCCCTCCATCCTTATGCCCGCCCACTCACCTGTCTGTCCACTCGTCTATCTATCCATTCATCTACCTATACATACATAAATAGGTAGAAAAGTAGATGGATCAATGGATAAATTCATACCAACAAAAGAAAAGTATCAATAAAACCATGGCTTTCATTGTAATTTCCTAAACATTGTCATTTAGCTTGATTTATCACATTTTTAACCATTTTATGGAAACATATAAGAAACTCTCAAGCTCTTTTAACACCTAATGTGCTAAGTTGTTGAAATTTCAATAAGTGTGATGCTAAAATAACATTACTTAAGATCTATTTTATGAACAATTTTGTTGTTTTTGAGGATCCAATATTTAAAAAAGGGTGGTTATGGTAAATGAAAAAATCACCATCATGTCAAAAAGTTACAGTTCTGCTGAAACAAAGCATACAAAATATTAGCATATACAACTTATTAGGAGATCACAGTGGGAAAAAAAACCTTTGCAATGTAAATAAAAAATGTCCCTTGCCTTTGGGAGTTTAATCACATAAAATGGGTTTGAAGAGGGTTATCTTGTGGTTGATAACCAACCATATTATTGTACTTTAAGTGGCTCTTAGGCACACTTTTATTTTCTAAACCAGTACCAACATAAATAAACAGTCTGAATCTAGATTGAAAATATGCTGATGTGTCTATAAAACTCAACAGCCCCACCAACTGTCCATTTTCTTTTCCAAAGGAGATTTCAAGTAAAGAAAAAAATCCAGAAAATGCACTTAAATGAGCTTGTAACAGGAGAAGAACATGGGAAAAAGAAAAGAACGGTTATTCAATATTTAGCGTCTTTACACCAACCATCTGCCTGTGTCAGTGGGACTGAGAGAAGGGTGGAGAATGCCATCTACCACATATGGGTTTCAATAATTCATGTGTGAGCTGCAGCGCCATCTTGGCCTTCTGCGCTGCACAATGTAGTCAGGACTCGTTAGGATGGCCGGCTGGAGTCCCCCCCGCGACAAAAATAATAACACACACAAGTGTACCCAGTTGCCGAGAGGCGTGTGCTAATGTCCAAACATAAATATCATGGAGCAGGTGGTGGCATACGTGAGCGAGATAAGAGCAAGTGAAACAGGACAGGGAACATTTTGTAAGCAGTCAGGAGTCTGAGCTCACACTGAAGAGCATGATTAGCTTGTAGCTGTGTGAGTTCAAAAACAAGAGGACTCCATATTGGCTTCACAGCATCTGTAAAAAAGGGTAAATTGCTGCTAATCAAAACCACAGTTCTCTTCTTTGCTTGACTTTCAACTAATGAACAAAGGTCTATAAAGACGTGAGTAAATGTGTGTTCCCTGTGTGGCAAAAATCTGAAAATAGACCTCCAAGATGGGAGTATTCTCCAGAGCCTTCAGGGTACCGGTGTGGTGGATTCCTGTATCAATAAATAACCAGCTTGCAGGAATCTAATTACTAACCAGAGAGGATTTTAAACTTCCCACTATGCACCTGGATGAGGAATGCTCCTCTGTGTTTATGTAGATGGGAGGTGGGCACTCAAACTTACCAGGAAACAAGGAGTGGGGGAGAGATTGTGTGCTTCTAATTAATAAAATCTCCTTAGGGGATGGATGTGCTGAAAGCAATGCATGGCTATACCAATCTTTTGCATTTTTTCATGTCAGCACATCATTTTACATGCAAGTCAGCAATAGAGCAGCATGTTTGCATGTTGTTTCATTTACAACATACACAATGTGGACTCAGTGAGTAAGTTAGACACAGCTTTTCTCTGCAGAATATCCCAAGAGACTGTGTGTATGCTCACAAACATGAATGTGCAGAGTGCTTCAACACAGTGTGCACACATGCTTATAAATTCTGCATGTATGTTTATAGTAGTGCGGGTATTTCCCCCCTGATGAATACATAATCCAGCATTAACAATCTGCTAGACCAGACCACCTGAGGAGTTTCATTACACGAGGGGTTCACTGAAGATTATTTAGTGTCACTTAAAGTGCTGCAGTCAGGCTTTGAGTGTTGACAAAAATGCATAAATACTGGCAGATTGGTTATGTAAGCTTTTTACCATATCACCATATCTCTTAGTAATTTATGTGCTGGCTCATGAGCTTCTGGCAACACAACAAATAGTACTGAATCTTGTCTCCCTACTGCCTCACGTATATCTTTTGGATATCTTAGTAAAGTAAACTGATGTTTTAAACAGATTTGGAGAGCAGGGGGTTTTCAAGTTTTTAAGCCCCCCAAAAAACAGTGACAGAGACTGTGGACCTCCCACTGACCATAGAGGTGCTGACTCAGCTAAAGGACTTTCCCTACAGTGGCATTAAAATAGAAAATAATGCAAAGAGGCTAAAAAAAACACAACTTTTTAACAAAAATATTCTATTGAGTGATGGCTCTCGAATGGAGTGGTAGGGCACACTGGTGCGTCTTGAGACAAGTCTAGGTGTATCTTTGGAATTTGTTAAACCATAAGTCATAAGTCCAACTATAGGACAAATTATGACTGAGTTTTCAATTCTCTCTGTTATTACTGAAGGTGCACTACGATGCACAGGAAGCTGCAATTTCTGTGACTTTTAAGACCTTATAATACCTCAAAAGAGAATACTACCTTTTGGTATAATTTTATTTGTGGGGGAATTATCACATTTTAATCTCCACCACTTTTAAAAACATAGCTTTCTGAGGTGTTTTTTTCCCTCATAATGTGAAACAGATCCATGAAACAAATAAATCTTATGGGTGAAGTTTTTTTTGTTGACCAGAATCCTCAATTTTAAAAGAGAAGTAACGCTGAATGCTGGCAAAGGAGAGAGTCTCCATTCAACTTGTGCACGTCTATTTGCAAGGACGAGGGACGGAGTTACAGGAGGAAGTTTGGGTGACAGAACAGACAGAGGACAGAGACAAAAGGTGGTCCAACGCAGGTAAGCAGCCCAAAATATTAATGTGGTACAGAAACAGCACTGCAGCAGGGCAGGTCCTGCTTACTTGTCCAGCAGCCTTTCAAGCATAAATACGTGTACTCACGGCAATGATAAACAGACGATAGCCCTTATCTGACCTAAGTCATCTATGAAATTAAGGACTTATCTGTCTTTAAGAGGAAATATTTGTTTTAGCTTTCTGCAAAAATAAACAAAAAAACAAAAAAAAATGTAGAAAAAGTTGATTTTGAGATAAAGGTCACATTTTACCAGTGTACTTTTCAAAATGTATTGCATTATAGTTTCTGAAGACAGAGAAGGGAAAAGCAAACAAAGGAGGATTTTATTGAGAGAATTGGAGAGTTTTTAGCAATTTCACCAAATGTGGTCTTGGAAGAGTTCGACTGACAGCCGTGGGTGCTTATCTAAGCATGTTTTTGCAGAAACATCAGAAAGGTTACTGTAATTTCCTGCTCCACCTCCACTTTTTTCTATTTTTTTACTTATAAACGGAAAATAAACACAAAAACTGATGGATGGAAACCACACACGTGACTGACCACCTTTCTGCAGTTCTGGTTTTGAGAGTAAAATTGCCCGGTCAATGCTGTGCTGTAAAAAAAACAAGTATTTACACCGGTGGTAGCACCCACAGATGAAACGACCGCCACATGGAGGTCAGTATTTCCATGAAAACTTCATCAATCAGAACCAGGTGACTCAAGGGTTGTGGGTTGTGTAGTCATTTTTACCAAACTGTGAATAGACCATGTTTTTCTTGAAATCAAGGTTGGTAACACTCAAACTTCTGCCTCCTCTTACCATTGTTTATACTCAAGTTGCTCATCATAAACCGTCCTTGTGTGTGCTGCATAAACTCTATGATGCTGCAGCTGATGTTGATGTTGGATGTACCTTAGCTAAAACTCTGTAAAATAAAATTCCCACAAAGTGTTGTTTTATGGACAATTTTGTGTATCTTCTGTAGTACCTGTGATGCAGAGGGTCTCTTTTCCCGGCCCCTCCTCGTGAGGTTGTCAAGACCTTTAATGGAGGAGAACAGACCTCTCTTTCGCTCTCTGTGAGTCAGAGAGAGTGAGCGTCTTCGGAGCGTGGCCTCATCTCTGGAGCAGATCTGAAAACAGATACAAACTATCAGAACAGCAGTCATTTATCTCAACAAAGCCTTACAGTTAATCAGACCATCTTAATTAGCTGTTCTTTCCTCCACTGATGCACAAAGAGGGAAAGTTTGGGAAGGAGGCTTTGTAGTTTCAAATGATTAGAGGATTTAAAAGAACTGCTGGACATCAAGTGAAGTAACTGAAAAGGACACCACTGGACTTTTTATATTGAGCATTTATGCATCCATGCAGGCATTCAGGGCCAGTTCTTAGCTTCCTTACCAATGCATGGAAGGAGGAGACTGAGAAAATCCCCAGACGTCCCAGGGTTGTTTTGGTGGGGCGGCTAGCAATTGCCAGCAGGCTCTTTGGGTTGGGAAGCTCTCCGCCCTGCAGACTGGCCAAGTAGCAGCGCATCCTGAACAGGTCCATGTTAAACCTCTCCAGGTTCTGCTCCCACTGCTGGATCTAAAAAAAAAGAGAAAGATTAGACTGGAGTTAGTTTGTTGGGTTGTAATTTTTTGCAGCAGATAATGGGTGTTGGTTGGTAAAGTGGAGCAGGAGGGATGTTCCTGAGGGGGCTTGGATAGGGAAGAGGGAGGGCTTGGCAGAAGATGGAGAGTCAAAGCAAGAGATCAGGGTCAGAAGGGTGCTTTCCATCAATAAGGAATAGCTTGCAGATGTTGGTGGAGGACGAGGGCACACATAGGTGGAGGTTTGATAGTAAGTAGGGACTACATATCTAGCAGGGGAGTTACTGTGTGCGCTGTAAATCCTATAACCTATTTTTTATCTAAGCCTGAAGGGAGAGGTGATGCTGCACAGACCACCCGTTAAACCTCCAGCTAGCTCATACACACAGTTTACAGTTGCCTTCCTCCTGTGCCTGTTTGCACTATGTAAGCTTTGAGAAAGTGCTTATTTTGTTGGCTGGAGACTGGTTTTAATGAGAGCACTCAAGTATAACAACCCTCTATAACAACTGACTTTAATTGGTCTCTTGTCTGCACTCTGAGTTCATTTACAATAACGCACCCCATGGCGTTGTCCCATTAGGCCTCATTCAGAGTGACGGCATTCTTTAGAATTAGGACCACACTGTGAAGGGACAGGAGGGAGAAGTTTTATGGACAACTGAAACAAAGAACTTGCACAGGAATCACCATGGGTCTACTCAAAGCTATGCTATGGACTAAACCTATGAAAATGCCTGTATATACGCAGCTGTGCGGGTGTTCTCATTTAAAAAGACCCCCGTCAATGACAGTATGACACGAGTCACATTCCTGTAACCTATGACCATGAAAAGCACCAGGAACCCACATTCTATGAACTTGCATTGGCGTGTACATTAAATAGTTCTTAGCTTACTGACACATGCCTTGTGCTGTGAGGCATGCGCACTTGATAGTTTGAACCCTGTATCAGTCAGGGCCTTTCTGTGCAGCGTTTGCATGTTCTCCCGTGCATAGGTAGGTTCTCTCAAGGCACTCCTGCTCCCTTCCACAGCCCAAAATCCATGTTAGGATAATTGGTGACTAAAGAGCCTCTAGGTGTGGACGAGAGTGTTAATGGTTGTCTGTCTATGATCAACTGGCTACAGCTGTAGAGGGTGTACCCTTCCTCTCGCCCAATGTCAGCTGGGATAATTGTTTAGATCATGGATGGATGAATTCACAAAGAAAATCACTAGTCATTCCCCTAGCAAGATGGAAAGGGCCCTTACTCAATTTTATTATGCTAAAAGTATTCTAAAATACATTGACCTCTGCATATTAAAAAAGGTTTCAGGGGTGCCCCAAAGTGCAGAGGCAATTGTTCTTAAAGTCGACAGCCATAGTTCAAGTCTTATGGCTCTTTCTGAACATGTCATTCCCCACACTCACTCCAGTTTCCAACTCTATCATCTTCTCTTTCTCAATAAGGGTATAAAAAGCCCAAAATATATATACTACCTACCTTTCAAAAAGAAAATAAATAGAAATTCTGTGCAAACTTCTCCTTGGGTTGATGTCACACTGTGTGACACCACCATGGGTACAACAGGGATGTTCTTGAAAACTTTGCGCTTGCAAGAAAACAAGATTGTTGTTAGGTGAAAAAAAAGGTGGAAAGCCTTCTTTTTTAAACATAAACGTCTACACGTGGACTTGGCCTCAAACCATTTCATTTGAAAAGTGCAGTTTTGGTCATGGTTTCATTCATTTTCTGTAATATAAATACCTACATTTATTCTCAGCTGGAAGTCTTTGGTGTGATTGCTCAGTTTAGGTCTCCTTTAAATAAAGTAAATTGATTTGTTGGCATTAGCTTAAATAAATACACAGTTTTAACAAAACTACAGATAAAGCTCTACTTTCTTTTCTATACACAATATTCACAAACAATACCCTCATACCACTGTGGCACTGAGCTCCAAGCTTAATTGTTGGTAAATATATTTTGAGTTCAATAAGGCAGTGGCCCTCTTAGTTGCAGACACATCCTGTTAGCATTGCAGAGCATTTTAGAGCACTCAAGCTAATGATTTTCTGGAACAGATAAACGACTTATGATTTCCATCTTTCTGTCATATCTGCTTCCTGTGAACTTCACAAACTCATATCAGATGCTAAGTTATCAAAGCAGAGTTTTTTAGCCTGCTTTTCCTATGTGACTTCAATAATACAGGGTGCTTTGGCAGAGCAAAGAATTAATTGCACTTAGCAGTTTGAAGATGATTTTTGATGGGAAAAGAGATTTCACTAAAGAAATCAGATAAGTCCACTCCTCAAGAGCACTGAATTGATGCTTTGGACAAACTCTTGCCCGTGGATGTCTGTTGCGTGATAAATCTTGCAGGCCTGAACCAAAGAGGAGCATGTCTGGGCCCATCTGTCCTGCGTGCAAAACTTATTTACCTCCATTTCAAAGCCATTAAGCCTCCCTCCTAACAGATTCTCATCTTTTCTTATTTCTCCTCTTTAACATCTGCTCCCAACCTTCCATAAAAGCCTGAGTGCATAAAAAGTCTTTCAATGCAACTTGATCGCAGTGTGTGCATGTGTAAGTGAGCTCGTGTACGTGTGTCTTCAAAAGAGGTCCACTGGCACTGATTTTAGTAGACATGGGTGGGGGCTGGTACATCAAAGTAATGCCCTTTTGGTTTGAGACAACCCGAACGAAACCTTAAATCTATCATCAGCCTTGGGGCGCCTGTATCACAGTCCTGTCCCGTACTCCCCTGACCCTATCATTGACTCCTACCCCGTCTGTCTCTTTGTCTACTCTGAGGTGGCACACTGGATAATTGGAAGCAGATACAAGCATGCAGCCAGTCAGTCTCACAGTCAGGCAGTGACATCTCCATTGGTCATTACTGAGGTGAGCTGTCCAGCCTCTCCTGGTGCTTTACCATGTGTGGTACCACCTCAACTTGGCTCCTCTCCACTCAATTCTAGGCACCATGTTTTCCATTACAATGTATACTCTAATGGCAGATACTTAATGTAGGTGATGGTGTTTGTATAGCACAGCTGCGCAAAACAGCCATTACAGCCAACAATCCCGATCTGATTTTTTGAATAATAAGTATCTAAAACTGTTGATAATGTTCGGTATTTGAGGTTACTTTTGTTTCCATTTGCTGATGGACAATGAAAGTGCAGGCAAGACAGTCATCATATTTTCTAAGAGATTTACTGTCTGACTCTTCTAACCACTCTGTAATAAATCTGAATCTTATTTGCAACATTTTTTTTTTTTACAAAAAGTAGCTCAGTCATAGGATTTAAGACCCCAAGCGACTATAACAGAGAGCACACTGCTGCCATTTAACCCCTAAGTTGTCCCATCTTGAAATACAACTAATCATAAGAAATTTATGTAATAGAGGACTTAACAACCCCACTGGAAGGTAAGTTCAAGATCTAAAGAGCCCATATTCTGCTTTTTCAAGATTTACATGCATTAAAGTGCGTTTAAAACGTCTCCTCTCTGTGATACCACACTTCTATGCACAAGACAAAAAGCCTCCAGCACTAAAACTTCTCCCTCTTCCCCGATTTATAACAACTATATAGCTTGAAACAGCTTGTTCCCACAGCCCCTCACAAATAGACCAACCAGTGCGACGTGATACCATCGTTTCTCTAGCAGTTCAAGCCTATTGGCTCGCCCAGGGCAGAGGAGAGATGGTAGAATGAACGCAAAGACATTGGGAACATGGCACCAAGCAGGGCTGAACAGTTACCACAGAGTTGGCTTGTAAATATACCAGGGTGGACTAGGTCCATGTAGGAAAGGGAGCCTTAAGGGGCAGGAGCTCTAACAGGGCCTTTTAGACAGAGGAAGAATACCCCTGGATCATGAGTACTCAGTGTGCTGTGCAGAGCGAGAAGATTTTTTGAAAATTTGGGATTGTAAACATGCTGTGGCGGTCATCCAAAATAAATATCCGAAACAAAGTTAAGTCAAAATATGAGCTTATTAAGTTATAACTTAAACATATGTTACAACAATCTCAGCTGGTGTAAGACCCTTAGCGTTGGCAGACTGTTAACTCTGTCACAAGTTGGGACTTTTATTCAAATGAGGCTACACTGATCTCATGCAGAGCTGGTGCAACCCTTAAATGGTTCTTAAAAACAACTTGTCTATATTCTCAAATAAGATTAGATTTCAGCCTTTTCATAATTAACAGCAGCAGGCGAAAAAGTGAAACGTCAGGATTGCTCAGCTATTGCATAAGCAGTCAGTATAACAAGCAAGAAGAAAGCTACAATAAATGAACATTTTGATCATAGGAGGTAGGTAAGGCAGCTGGATGTTCCCACACTTCAGATCAGACAAAAGTGTTTGGTTCTTCAGAAGCCATAGGTTATGGGCTTTTTATACCCATGAGTAATCTGCTTGTATGTAGGCTACAGCACAGCACTGGGTGTTTTGGATTCTCCCCCAGGCTGTGAGGAGGAGGAAGAGGATAATGCACGTTGAGAGCCCATTACCAGAAAACATCTGGAATCCCAATCTGATGCTTGGGGAACGAGCTGCTCCCCTGGGTCCCCTCGCAAAGCATTTGGGGACTGATGCATTTAGGTCACTTCACCCACCCACAGACAGAAAAAAAGCACAGGCTCGTCACCACAGTCACAAAATTAGGAGAATTAAGTAGGGCACGTCATGTGGTTGTCGCACATATCGCATGGAAAATCAACATGCGGGAAAGTGTGGAAATAACAGTTTTAAATGAAAACAGCATATGTTACACCTTATGATTTATCAGTGAATGTTCCAGCAGATGATCTGCAAAATATGTCCCAGGGTGCCAACAAAAAGTTACTAACAACTACAAAATTTTCTTTAATACTTTAAGTGATTGCTGCTGATCTGAATTCCTCTCAGATGGTATCACTATCAGAACCAAGGCCTGGGAAGTACAGCGGGCTTTTAAGATACGTCATTTATTTTTCAAACAAGCTGAGAGGAAATACAATATTACTTATATCAAACTAAATTGTGTATGTGTTCATGTTGGACACCCAGGGCCAGCACTGACACTACACTACAGGGCTGTTGTTGGGCTTAAAGGTCAGTTTTCAATAGCTACATCTGTTTTCACTTGATAGCAATAGAGTTAAATGGGTGACGCCACCAGAAAGAAATGGGATGCAAGACACTGGAAATAACAAAAAACTGAGTGAACATTATAAGGGTTTAGAGACATCACTATATGATAGAATTACGTACCCATAATGACATTTTGAGGGGAAAAAAATCAGACAGCTTGAACAAAAATTTTCTGAAGGATGGAGCAAGAAATGGATGAAGAGGAAGGATTTTCCTCATGTTGGGGACATATTAATGTGTAAAAACACTAAAAAGTGTATATTGCATCAGTTGGGGCATTGAAAGCATGACTGTCGTGTCTGCATGCCCAATGTACCAAGACGCTGATGCCTTTAACAAAGTCAGCATGGGCTTGAATCCAGCATGAGACCTTTCCTATAAATCATCCCTGACTCTCTTTCCCTAATTTACGCTGACTTTCCCTCTATCTAATGAAGGCATGAAAAACCAAAGGTAAATCCACAATGAAAAAAACACTGACTTTTTGGTCATTTCTTTGCAGACAAAGATTAAGAGGTGCATGGTGTCTTTCAGCATTCAGCTAAAAAAATAGCTCAAGATATCATTCTTGGTCTATGTTGCCCAGGTCTACTAAAATCTCACCTGGTTCTCAATAGCCTTGCGGTTCTTGGGGTCGCTGACCACAGTCAACTGTAGCTCTGCCATCTTCTTCATCTTCCCATCCATGTCAATCTTCTGCAGCAGGCTGCGGACCTGGCTCCGCAGCAAGCGCACTGTGTCCTCCTTCCCCTGGCGCTTGGCCAGCAGCGAGGCACTTGCAGAATGGATGGCTGTCACCCAGTTCTCCAGGTCGGTCTGGTTGCTGGCCTGGAAGGGCAAAAGGGGACAGGAGTGTTTGATTTGATGAGGTGAGAAGGCCAATATCCCCGATACAAGCAGGATTTAGAGATGCTTAAACTGATTGCTTATTCTCTGTTCTGCTATTGTGTCTTCGATCAATAAGAGTAAACTCAATTAATGCTGAATCTTTACAAAAGCACACCATGAATCATTTCTGACACATACTTCTCTGTTTGTAGGCCTTTTTTGTGATCATCACTGTTACTTTAAAAATGAGGAAGAGGCTTGTTGGTTGAGAAATCAGTCTTAATAGAGAGTGACTCTTGCCACTGGAGCGGAAACAAGAGAAGGAAACCCAGGCTGTCCTCATGTTACAGTGATGATTTGCTCTTTCTCTGTGTGCCTCTGGGGACATGTTAGCTCTGTATAGAACTATTTCATTTGATATAAGTCTAGACACCATGACATACTGCAGTCTGAAAAGTTTGTAATCTTTAGTGGGGGAAGCTATGGGGACAGAGTCCAGGACAGGTCTGGATTTGGAGTGAATATGTAGGTCAGAGAGCACCACGGTCAAATAGGATGTGGACTGGAAGTTTGGGAGCTTTTCTTAAGAGTCCCTCTCATGCCAAGCTGGTCATTTCACGTATCAAATCCAATGTAAGGGAAGCTTAATGGTTAATGTCAAGTGACACTGAAATACAACCCAAGGGTTCACAGTGCAGAAATGTTTCATCAGGAATGTGTCAACTCATGAGCCTCACCTGGAAGAGGTAGACATCTCCATATGAGTTGCTCAGACAAAAGACATTCTCCTTTTTGGGGTGCTCAGGAACAGCCTGGACGATGCTGTCCTCAGCTAGGAGAGCGTAACGAGGCGACGAATCCTGCTCTGGAGAGCCTTTGCCATAAGTCTCGTAGAACAGCAATGTGCATCCTAGAAAAGACGGGAAAATCAGGCAGGCAGAGACAGAAAGACACAAATGTGAATGAGGAAGAGATGCAGAAAAAAGACTTATGGAGAGTTTGGTTGTCATAACTCTCACATTATGGCTGAAAAGACACATCGTCCTTGTAAAATTCTAAAAGAAATAGACTACAAAGATGTGGAAAACCTTTTAAACACTCCCTAAAGGCCACATACTGCTGTCCTTGCTCGTACCCTTTTAATTTTCTGTCTTCCTAGAGACTTTTTCAGCAAACTGTTAAAAGCACAGAGGTAAAAGGCAGCATGTGTTCATGCACGAAGCCTGAATTTTTTTTCATTTGTGAGGAAGCAACAACATAATCCCTTGCAAGCTTCTAGAGTAGGAGGAAAGGACATTTTGTCAATGTCAAGTGTGATGCCACTGTCGAGGACATGACTGCTGTCGAGAGGAGAAAGCCTTGGAACAAAGAGGCACCTTAAAACTGAATTATCAAACTTAAAGTCAGATAATCTACTTAACTTTGAATTACTTCAGAACCCCAAGTCAGCACATTCTGTCACTCAGTTTTAATGTGCATAATTGCCTGGCCCATTATGCTCACTCTTCCAGAGTCGACCAAGACTTGGAAATATACTACGTTTTTAGCATTACATGTATTTAGGTTAAAGTGATACTTTGGATCTAGTAAGAACTTCTCTGTATGGCCCTACTGCTGCTTCCTGCCTTGTATTCAAGCATGCAGAGCTTATACCAATAATGGTCAAATAATAGTATCTTTTGAGGGGAAAACTAGCAAATAAATATTGTTTTTTCTCCATGTCTACATCAGTTTCCCTGCAGAGCCAAAGGGCTGCACACCTTCAGACTAAAAAGACACAAAGATAGAGGACTTTACCCAACCTCCACCAAGTCATTTATTAGCCAAGTTATTAGTGAAAATGTTGAATACTGCCCTCTTTCAAAAAGTTAACGAATCCTTTCAAAAATTTCTGGATCTAAGTTAGGATCACCATCAAATTCTAATCACTTGTTCCTTGTGCCATGACCAGATAATTTCATCAAAATCAGTGGGCAACTTTTTGAGTTATCTTTCACACAGACAAACAAACACTAGGCAAAAACAAAATTTCTTTGGTATAGGTAATCATGTGGTCTTTTATCCACTGTGTATCCCTGCAATGTTATAATTTTGCTTTCTATGTTGTTGTTATTCTGTTGCAGTCATGGATTTGTATAAATTGTCTTTATCATATAAAAAGAAAAATAGTGCAAAAAAATAATATATAAAGGAAAAACAGAATACAAGCAAGGCCTGATGTTAAAATAGTTGATTACAATAACCTTATTGGACCTGACAAATCTGGCTGAAATGTTTAATTAAGATTGTGCATTTTCAATGTTTTTTTTCTATTCATCAAAGGATCTTTTTATTATAAGTCAGAATTAATTATAAATAATGATATTTTTGATGGTGCTCTTCATGGATGGATGAAAGGAATGGGGTAAATGAGATGAATGATTATCTGAACAGGTAGATGGGTGGACTGGCTGGTGGATGGATGGGATGGATTGATGGGTGAATGCTTGGATGGATGAATAAATGGATGGAAATGTTGTTCCCAAAGTGGGAAATGATGTTGTTACAGCTGTTGGGTTTATAGAATGGCAAGTTAGGCTACATAAGGACAGATTAACAATGCCTTTAGGTAAAAAAATATGGCTTAATATTATTTTTTGTATTTTGATACCACAAATCATTAGAATAGTAAAGGTTGTTTCATTTTAAATATATTGTTTTAAAGAGTATGGTAGGCTTTACAGCCTCACTCGACAAAAATGTTGCAAACATTTAGTCAAATTTTAACAGTGCCTTTGAATTTTGATATCAAAAGTGAGAAATTACAAACAAATGGTTGTCTAGAATTTGATTTCCATTTTCATGGTATGAAGTGTGTATCAGTATCATTTAATTTTTCCTAAATTAATACAAAAGTTGAGATTAATATATTTGTATTATATATTGTCATAAAGTGATAACCAAGCATTTTTCTTTGCAGAAATGTTACAGAAAATCTATATTGTAGGTTCCCAATCAGCTAAAAAAATACTGATAGGATTTTTTTCTCCATTTCCTCCTGCCTTAATTCAACCTCACCTTTCAAGGTCACCCAGAACTGTTTCCATTTGCGACGTGTCACCAGCTCCAGCTTCCTGTCCTTGTGCAAAGTGACGAGGGGCTTAAAAGAAAGCCAGCCGGCCCGTCTCACCACCCCCTGCTCCTTCTCAAACAGCAGATCCAACTGCTCCAGGGAGCCCTCTGCTGACTCACTGCTGCTGTCCCCCTCCTCGGTGCCCGTGGATGGGTCTCTTCTGTCACCACCTCCCTGTCCTCCTCCCTGCCCGTTGCCCGTCTCCAACTCTCTCATGAAGTTCTCATAGATATTCTGGCGCACGGCGTCACTGGTGGTTTGGTGAATGGCTCCAGAGGATTGGGCCCTGGGGGCTCCGGGAAACCAGAGGAGGCTGGAGACCTGGGAGGGAGAGCTGGTGTCAGCAGTGAGGCCATCAACCCCGCTGTCAAAGGCATCAGTGAGGTCCTTGTACCTGGTTTCCTGTGAGGCAAAAAAAATGGATTAAAAGTGAAGAGAGCATGAATTCAGTTTTCAGTGAAATTACTAAGAAGGCTGTCTACATACAACCACAAAATTGCTTAACCTTCCACTATCTGTATGATATTTACTAATCAGTACTCAGAGAAATACAAAGCACTGAATCTGTCAGGGTTCAAACAAACCCTCCACTGTAAACCCTGGTTTCAGCTTCAATGTCAAGTCTACTCTGCACAAACTGTGGTACCTAGTGCTTTCTTAAGCATTTATTCTTGTGCGTTGGTGTGTCCATGATGCTCTGCAATAGCCCACAAAAACACAACTTGGCAGTACAATTTGTTTTCTGGTCCTGAAACCTTGTTTGTGTGCAAGAATCTCTGGTGACAGAAACAGAGCTTATAACATTGGAGCAAAGAGCTAAGAAATAACAATCAGCTGTTGACTACGATGCAGTTGGAATGTATTGCTGCTAAATCAGCTGATGCAGAGGATGGAGATATTTTTGTGCTCTTTTGGCCACTAAACAAGACATAATTGAGGACATACACTTCTGATGTATTGGCAAAAAAGTTTTACATGTTGAGCACATTATGATACAAGAAGAATGCCCGAGGTGCAGTCTGATACCAACTGCAACATGGTGCTGTGCAGAGGACCAATCACAGGGTTTGCAGTCCACATCAATTGTGTGTGCCATTACATTACAGAGATGTGAACGATAGGCTATAAGTGTAGCTCTCTGCATCTGTACAAGGCTTATACAGATCTGGAGCACATGTTAAAGTATAGCTTTGATGCATACATATAAATCAGCCCTTGAGGTCTTACAATATAAAGAACAATGCAAATAAAAGCAAAGAAATTGCAATTCAGAGGCGATTTTTGACGCGTCTTTCTATTCACATTAAAAGTGATGTGCTTTTTCATATATATAGAGTACACTTTAAAACATCACGCCACAAAAGTTAAAACAGACTTCACATCAAGTGGTTATGACATGGTGCTAAATTTGATAAAACAGAGACTTAATAGAGTCGCCTGATTCTGTACAGGACAGAGGAACTTGGTGAGTTGAACAGATAAGTTACAGAGCTAAAGCTGCATTTCAGCTGCTGCTTGACCAGCTGTTCACAGCAGCAGAGGCTTGAGTACACACACCATAGTCAAACTGCTGCTCCACTACTTTCTTAACCCATACGTTATCTTTCAATTCATTATCCTTGGCATTTTGATGACTTTGGAAAATAATATTGGGAGCTCTGAAGCAAACATACATTCAAGCAGGCTGCCATGTTGAAAAATTTGATTGACTGTGATGCACTTGCCAAATAGTGTCTACACTGGTCAGATGCAATTTCTCTCTGCAACATTTCATCGCCGATGTGTAAGCAAACATTAAGTGGCTTTGGAGTCGAAGAAAATAATTATTTTCAAAAACATTTTGTGCCTGGTGTGCAAAAGCCTAAAGACTTAAGTTCCATCTTATTTCAGTTTACGATTGCATCCTACTATACAGACTGGAAAACCACATTTATGTCAAGACATGTCCTTTAGTTGCTTACATCATCTTTACAGGAGAGGACATTAACAAGTTAACTTGGCAACTTTACATCAGATTTTTTGATTCTTGCTGCAGTGCCACAAGGTTCAGTACTTGGCCCAGTGTTGTTTTTCTATACATGTTTTCCACAGGTTCCACCTTACAGAGTTTCAATGTCCTCTACCATTCACATGCCAATGACTATATGTTTCACCATATGTTTTACTTACTCCTGACAACCTCAGCAGTGTAAATACTTTAAAAATGCACTAGTGCAATAGGCCAATGGCTTTCTAATTCATATAGAGCCATTTTTCTGTTTTGTGTTTTTGATCACTATTTCCTCTACAGCACTGAGAGCATTTTAAAGACCTTGTAGTGTACATATGCCAGCGAGTGTTTGTTTTAACCTTCTGTATGTAACATTGAGTTTACATTTGTATGAAATGTGTTACACAAATAAAACTGAATGGAACTGCACTGAAAGACAGAGTACAGGACGCTAAATAAGGGAATTTAATCTCACAAAACGCACCTGCCCAGTTTATCTTAATGGCCAACTTTGGAGGCCAAAAACTGTTTTGCAAAGTTACAAATTAAGCTCACAGAAAAATGAATTTACCCTCAAAATTCTAAAGAAACTGCACTTTGTTTGCCACTGAATGTGTCTACCTCCGTGTACACAAATAGCCTTACACTGGGACAAAAAAGTCTAAATAGGTTACATTCAATTAGCCTGAAGGTGCTGCAAGATTGGAGGAGAAAAACTTTTACCAGTGAAGCCACTCCAGCCTACTTCAAAGTCTACATTAGACTCCCTAAATCTTCCGCTAGGCTGAGAAAGTGGGACAAATTTCCTGTGATGGCACCTGGGAGGTTGGAACCCCCCAGGCTCAGACGATTTCACGTCATCTGGGGGCCGCTGTAGCTTCCCAATCTCCCAAATGAACACTTGATGGAATTGCACTTTTCATGCCTAATGATAGTCTACCTACACTTGACTAGATTGCAGCATTGATTCTGCCCCTGGCAACAAGAGTGGAGGGCTCTCAGCACGCCGAAACACGGTGTGAGTTGTCATGCTGGCAGCTCATCCCCCCGTCTTTGTTTTCTTCCTGTCTCCCGCTCAGCACTATCAGTGTCTTCGACATACTCATTCTGGCCTCTGTTATTGTTGGTATTTAGCAACCTATTAAAATTTGCCCAAATCATCAACAAGGGACTGGAATAATTTGAAAGAGCATAAACAAACCCTTTACTTACACAGAAATTAAGAAAAGAAACCCTTACTCAGCGCCTCAGGGTGGGGCGTTCCTTTTACTTCCTGTCACTAACTGAAAGTTCAGAGCTCATGTTTAGCTGCAAGGCAGAAATGAACCCTTTACAACCCCCTAGAGACAGTTTTGTATAACCTTAACATTCACCTGCCACCATGAAAAGCAATATTTGTATAAAACAGAGGGAGTTAAGTTTATACTCAGCAAAGAGTGAGTCTTTTTTGTTTTTTTTAAGCTTCCCTTATTTTTCCTTTAGCCGGCACAGACCAAATTTCCCTCAAATTTTTTATCCAGATGTGTTTCATTACCAGCAGGTTCTTGGCCTTTGGCATTCAGGTTGTGGTTGACCTTTAATCCCACAGCAGAGCCATGGAGTCCAGGTGGAGAGGAACCAAACTGGATGTGTTCCTGATTTTGGTTAGAGGAAGACAGCTCTTCGAGATAATTGCCGTGGAGGTTTAGCATTGAAAAAGAAAAAAAAAAAACACCCCAAAGGACAAAGAATGTTCTGTTTTAAGCTCAGCTCCCAGCACTTTGGAGTCTTAGGCAGAAACTTGTTGCAGGCTTTGTCAGCTGCTAAGGAAGAAAAACCCTCAATAGCTGATCCTTTTTCGCCTGAAACATCAAAAATTAAGCTTTGTCACATTTCAATGGGAGTGTATTCCTCTCAGCATTTATCTCCAAAAACAGAGCTCAACTTGTTACAATGTATCACCATTTATTTGAGGAACAGCATCTCATTAAAAGTCTTTTACAGACTGCTGCAGGCAAAAAGTGCCACCTATCAGCTTTACTTCAGCACTACAATGAAGTTAAGTAATTAGCATGTTAGAGCCAGCATATTTATCAGATTTAGAGGCAGGCAGTGCTAATTTGAAGTGAAATCTGTGTAACTCTTGTAATGAATACTGTCAAAGTAATGTACACTGTCAGAAAGGTGCAGCTAGGGTACTTTCATGCCCTCTAAAATACAACATATTGGTAAAGTAGCTTCAATGGGTTCATTTTGCTCTTAATGGTACTCAAATGTAAGGGATATAAATTAATCAAGAGTTCACTTATGTTCCCCTTTTTTCAGCGAAAATCTGTTTGCAATATGGATACATTTTAGAGAACAAAACAATATATAGGGATGGGAATTTTTATGATTTTATTGATACCAATGCAAGTATCAATTCTGCTTATTGATTCAGTTCTTTACTGAATCACTTTTTGATGCAATGTGTGTCAAGAAATAGATTTTTTCTGTGTCAACAATGTCAAACACATGGCACTCCAGATATACGATGACATGCTGTGTTGTCAAATGTTTTAGCATGTTGCTAGTGTTTCCACTCTTGTTTTAAAACACACAGTCACGGACAATGCACATTTTGCTGTTGGCATAACTTCATGCAGTGGTTCCCAAATCTCTTTCTGCTGGGCCTCCCTTTGGCAGACGAAAATGTTTTTTCAAGCCCCTCCCCCAACCTTTTTCCATACACTTAACACATTTATCGATAACCAATAAAAACATTGTCAGTCACTTCCTTTTATCATAAATTCCTATAGTTTAGAATTTATCTCAAACATCTTCTGAAAAGAATACAGAACAGCAGCTGGAAATGTTGTAGATATTACAAAAAGACTTACTGCAATTAAAAGTGTTTGCAGAAAGATTCAATGATTTTAAGATAATGCTAACAAATTTAATTGTTGTACAAGTGAAAGTGTGGGTAAAATATGGATTCCTACATTTTCTTGTTATTTTAGCTGTAATATCTCATTTAACTGAATTCTAGCATAAAAAGTAGCTCCTGTGACAAAAACTTGCTAGTGCTATGCCACAACATATGCTAGTGATAAGTTTTTATCTTGTCTTGCTGGGCCCGTTTTGGGAATCAATGACTTAATGTTATATATGCTTCTGTCTTCTATCTGCCATGAACTCTTCTTTGACTCCTTTATTGCTGTTCATGCTAACTGCCTTTTAAGTGAAAGGTATTGATAAGGTATTCACTTGGCATAAAGGCAATTATGATATACCGATTCCTCACACAAGTTGGAACCAGTACTCATCAGGAACTGGCTCTTGATTTCCACCCCATAATGTATTGAGAAAAGTAGAAACGGTACCGAATGTAAGCATAGAGGTACTTTTGCAGGACATTATACTGCAATCACATTGTCTTGAATCTGCCAATTACAACCATATTTTACTGACTTGACATGTCAGATTGCCAGTTTCACATATCCATGGAAAATACTTCACATTGTCCAGCAGTCCGAAGAAAGTGTTTGGGCTGGCAAAACCTTTTAAATAGTTCTCAAGAGGTGTTTAGATTATCACTCCGTCAGTCACATTAAGGGCCAGCAAGACAATGTAGAAGGAGGGCGGGGCTGACAAAGTGTAATATTACATAACATGAGCCACTTGGAAAATCAGAGCCTTGCCAAAACCTGTCCGTAGAGGGGTGAACATGCTTTTCCATTGAGAAATGTTTTAAGTGTCTTTTGTTTCTCGCCTTTAAATAAGAAATGTTTTCAATTTCTGATCAAACCACTGCTATCCTCCCAGCATCCATGCCAAGCTATTCACAAGGCACAGTTTTTTACAGGCTTCCAGTTGGTTCTTGCTTTTGTCATGCCCATACTGTAGCTCAGCTTCCACCTCTTTCTCCACAAATGTTCCTGATTTATTAGCTTCTTTCACGACCGAGCTCATGCATTCCAGCTAAAAGGTTGGCAAGATGGATCCGTGTCCAGCTGCTCTGTAAGGTTAACATTTTGTATTTACATTCCTAAACTTTCAAAAAGATTTCAGACATTTTTAATGTCAAGTAATCTTTTTGCCTTATTTATCATAAGACTGACTATATAATTTTTTATACAGTGAAGAGTC